>JARLTB010000507.1:140000-165000 GCA_030141615.1 Unio pictorum
CAGATTAAATGACAAACCAATAAGAGGTAATTTAAACATTTATATGTACTTGTGCTTTAATTAGCAAACATTGCGAACGAAGAAAAGATTGATTTATCTTCCAAATCTCATCCCTTCTCTTTCGGTTGCTAGGTTTGTCTGCAAATTGTTCCATCATTCCAAGGCTCATAGACACCATCGCTTCATTCAAACATCCACAAAGATTGTTTTTTGTTTTTTAAATTACAGATTTTTGTTTTTAGCTTCAGCGATGGTCAAGAGAAGAAGAAGAAGAACAAAAAGAAGAACAACAACAAGAACAACAACAAGAATAAGAACAACAAGAACGAGAACAAAAACGAGAAAAGAAGAAGAAGAAGAAGAAGAAGAAGAAGAAGAAGAAGAAGAAGAAGAAGAAGAAGAAGAAGAAGAAGAAGAAGAAGAAGAAGAAGAAGAAAAAGAAGAAGAAGAACAAGAAGAAGAACAAGAAGAAGAAAATTAGAGGTGGAGTAGGTAGACGGGATTTCGATGAAAATGTGTACGATGTGAAATTCATTTAGAAAACGGGATTATTAATATTTTTCTGTTTTTTTAAAATGTCGTTAATAATTAATACGTAAAAATTCATGACTGATCTAGAAAGTATAGAAGTAATAACCTACTGTTGAAACCATGTTTATAAATGCATATTCATACGCCATGTTTATAAATACATATTCATACGCCATGTTTATAAATGCATATTCATACGCCAAGTTTATAAATGCATATTCATACGCCATGTTTATAAATGCAAATTCATACGCCATGTTTATAAATGCAAATTCATACGCCATGTTTATAAATGCTTATTCATAAGCCATATTCCAATCACAATTTGAAATAGCCAACAGCATTGTTATATCAAACTGCTTGAAAACACCAATTTACAAAGACATTCTATTTGTAATGGATGTGCATATTTAGTTTTGCTAAATGTCTAGTTATCAAATCTCACTGATTTGCTGCTAAAGTTATTGACAATTTTATTTTAAGTTCAAGGTGATTCAATATTGGTGAAACAGCTACAACTTCCTACGTCATCTTTGATTTCGACCTTTAATTAGTTATTTATATAAAAGCTTTTCAACCTGGTTAGCGTGATTTAAAAATTATTAATCCTGTTTTCGTTTTATCATATACTTAATTTTGGTTTAATATAAATCATTATATATATATATATATATATATATATATATATATATATATATATATATATATATATATATATATATATATATATATATATATATATATATATATTATATATTATATACATGTATATATAATAACATAGCAGTTAGCTTATTTTATAAACAAGGTGACCAGAAAACATTCAGCCGATCTTAATAGTTTACCTGGTTAGAGATACCAGTCTCGAACGTTTTGTAAAAATAATTGGAAGCAGCCACCAAATTTCTCAAATAGGATTTAAGAGCTTATATAATAAAATGTAATGCTAAGTATTTGTAAGGACTTACAACAAATAATACTGAATGAATAATTAACCAATTTTCTTTGTACGAAATAAAATGCATGAGATGTTTAGAGGAAGAAAATGCACATTGGTGATGTACGCAGCTTATACTATACGTTATGTGCTGTACGCTGTTCAAATGAACATGACTGGAACTTGTACGACCATTTCTTCTGTTAATGGTACATGTATCAACTACCTTATTGTTCTTACTTTAGAAGTTTTGCTCACGAGTAAAGCTTTCACATAAACCTTGTCAGTCTAGGAATCTTACTGTACGCTATTGCTCTTTTGCACAGGCAAGACAGATGTGCGAGTTCCATTATAGATGACATCGTTGAGGATGATGCCAATTTCTAAGTTCTTCATCCTAAGTGACTTCCCATTCCACTAGAAATATATTTTAACCACTTAAAGTTTTTGCTGGTAGCGCAGACATTGTTGTATATAGTCTATTATATTGAATGGTTAAGATGTAGATGCTTGTAATCTACTTTTTATTTCCAATGTTTTCTATCAAATATTTAAATGTGTTGTTGATAAGAAATAGCACACAATATTTTAATGAAAGAATTTATATTGCCGAACAGCAGTTTCTACTATAGTTTGTCTGCAAATTAATTAAACAATATAAATAGAACTTTTCCATCGAGCTTGTCTATTACTAGAGTGTATAATGGCACCAAGAGTACACAATGCTTATATCTAGAGATACAATCAGCATTGATTTAATATTAGACTATGTCAGAAATAAAAGTACTGGCATTTCCACCAGAATTTTGTTAAATGGTTGTGGATTTTTTCTTCTGTTTTTTTTTTTTTCATCCCCAAGAGGCATGTAGCTTTAATAGACATCCGTGTATTCTAACCTTTCCCGCATTAGTTCTAATACATTATAACGATACCGTTGCTTGTTGGCTTATGAAATCCCATCGGTATGATTTTACCAGAAAATCGATAATTTTCAGAATGATGATATTCATATTTGAATCATTTCACATTATTGTAACGGATTGTGTAAACTAATAATTTACTCAGAAATGATCTATGCTGTTCTAACCTTTCAGGAAATAGAGTATCATCCTTTCCACTGAGGCCTTTGAGAAATATTGTTGTATGATTGCATGATGAGACAATTTTCATGCAGTGAATAGTTTTGACGTTACTCTTTAACGTACGCACAGATGTATGTATGTATGTATGTATGTATGTATGTATGTATGTATGTATGTATGTATGTATGTATGTATGTATGTGTGTGTGTGTGTGTGTGTGTGTGTGTGTGTGTGTGTGTGTCTGCATCACGCACGCACGCACGCACGAACTTACGAACGTTCATTAAGGTTCAGCCAAGACTCAATGTATAATTAATTCGGAGCCGAAAATATTTCTGTAAATACATTTGTTATAGTTATTTCTGTAACTTATGTATCTCCCATTTACTAAATGCAAGACCATCGTTATTTTCACGACTGAGCTCCCCCGTGATTACGAAGCTTGCAATAAAAGTCACTTTCCTTCTCAATAAAAATAAAGCACACACTGCAAGAGTATTTTGTAATTCTATTCAGATCGTCTTACCACTTTTTTCTTTCGCGTGTCTGACATTAACCAACACTAAAACAAGGTAAATAAGCTGTTTTTTCATCCGCGAAATACCAACAGCATGACTATGTAAGACGTGTATGAACTCTTTCAGGTAAGAAGACAAAGTTGGCAGTGCACCAAATTGGATAGGCAAATCCCTGGAAAGTATCCAATCTCCGAATGTTAAAATAATAAAGACTTTGCTTGGATATAATGCAGCAGGTTGCGGCCGACGTTAAAACCATTTTCTGCCAGACGTCTTCAAAATATGTCTCCTAGACACAGTAACATTAGCAAAACAGACTTTGAAACGTAAACAAGCATCGTAAAGGACTTTATATTTCGAAAAGTCTAAAATCAGTCAGGGCTAGCTATACCCGTATTTAATGTATCATGCCGTACAATAAAACACAATGGAAGGACTATCACGTAAAAATACCCAACAACAACGAGTAACTTACTTGTGGGTTAGTCGAAAGAATCTCTGGCCGTGAAAGGGTGAGAAGAGTTGAGATGAATGTCATGATAATGTGGAGAAAAAAGTGAAGCTGTGGAAAATAATGTAATTCATCAACATTTTGTGTATATTACAATGCTTCGCACAAGAGCAAGTTGGGTTGATTTCTTCTAAACCGTATTCCTAGAGTGGATGTAAAGTAATATCAAACACAAGCCAGCCGAGAAAAAGCATTCCAAGGTAAATTTGGGTAGAAAAGTTGTGCACCATATGCGTTCATACAATTGTATGACTCGTTTTCACAATAAGACGAATAGTTCAGTAATGATAAAAAAAAAAAATACCGGCAAAGCCATCATCTCTAATATCAACCTCACTACCATTACCACTCAATCATCGCCACAATCACTTCTACTACTACTTTTACTTTATAAACAATTGTCCAAACCGCCACCAACACCACCAACACCCTTACTCTTTATGACAACAAATCACGCCCTTTTGGTGAAGGTGTCACAATACCCAGGCAAGTATAAAATTGTCTAATTGATAAGAAACCAGTCAAAAATCAGCAGGTAAAAAGAACTAAACACACTTGTATAGGAAATCAAATTAGTGTCGTTTCTGACAGTACATGTCAAAAGCTGGAAATGCTATTGCACAAACTCATTCAAAGAAATCAGTTATAGAATAATGAAATTCGCCGACGTATTTCAAAATCTGTACCTGCTAGAAATGTAGGTACCTAAATGTCTATCATGAATTACACAATATATCAACTGGTTTATGAGCATAATAAACCATTTGTAACAGAAATATGCGAAATACAATATTGCATTTGATAGAAATCATGATATTGAAATGAAACACGAGGCCAAACCAGAAAATAAAGACGCAGACATCAGTTACCTTCAACATATTCTTTATGTAACTGACATGCATCAGTTACCTTGGAGACATTACATGTATCCATATAAAACATAATCAGTTACCTTGGAGACATTACATGTATTCATATAAAACAAGGTAATTAGTTACCTTGAACATATTCTTTATGTAATTTACATGCATCAGTTACCTTGGAGACATTATTCATATAAAACATAATCAGTTACCTTGGAGACATTATTCATATAAAACATAATCAGTTACCTTGGAGACATTATTTATATAAAACATAATCAGTTACCATGAATATATTCTTTATTTAAATAATATACATCATTTACCTTGTATATATTTGCAAATAAGTAATATAGGTTAGTTCCTTTGAGGTATTATTTATATAAATAACAACTTTAAAATCACAATTTTCAGTCAAGAAACATTTTTCTCTCATAAATAACGTTCGCCGTGGTGTTGCTCCACAAAAAAGTCACACACTGAAACATTACATACCAGAACAGAAACTCAGGGAAATAAACACCACATAACATTTTTTAACACCATCAGTCAATTTTCACACCAACTACGCCTTTGATACTGTACCAGATTTGTCCATAACCACTTCATGATTATTTTTTAGAAGACTCCCACGCCTGAAAAATATGAAATGAAAGAATACAGAAATGCCAGACATACATGTTTTTAAATCGTAATCTTAAACTGCAGGAATATCTTGACACTGGTCACCCCAACCCCCAATGCATCTGCTCACATTCAATAAACTAATAGTAGCTCAAAAATTAAATAGCACATTTCTCCAGATTATCTACCACAACTAATTAACTTTTGATCAAATGCCAAAGTATTAATCCAGAACTAAATAGCTGCACTTTCTTTAAAGAAGAAAGGTAAATATGCCCCTTGATGCTGCTAAAACTAGACATATTTCACACACAAAAATCTTAACATTGTGAAATATACAATTACACTGTATATGATGAAGTCCTTTAACGAATATAACAAAACTGCATGACTAAAACATGATTCCCCTGACAAAACGTCACATAAAACTCGGTTGATTCAATTAGTTCCAACATGGGCTAGAAACGTTTAACAATCTGAATCCTTTTAATGGAAAGTTTTTGCAAAGAATGTCATCTAAAATACTTTAGAAATTACACATGGTAGAGAATATATAAAACAAAAACAGAAAATAAAAACAGCACACAAACAAAGCAAAACTGGACTGACGCTTTCCTCATACCTAAAGGCGAATCCTGTTCATAAATAAAACAGAATTATCAGGAGCACTGCCCTACTAGTGTTGGTCCCATCCTGTTTAGGATACACGTCTATTACCATAATGAAACATTTATTCAACATTAATGACAATCGGCAGCAGATACAGCTGTATACTTCACTGTTGGTAATAAATAGCATCAGACCGTAAGAAACTTCAGGAAGGCATTGCAATACTTGAAGAAGAAAAAAATGGAATTTTAATATTAATCAATGCCAAGTCTTACATTTATCAAAACTAGACAATCTATTCGGCTCACACACATACAAAGAGATATATCTCTGTATGTATGTCTGTCTGTCGTCTGTCTGTGTGGTGCAATTAAAGGAATTGTATAATGTCTTGGTTCGACTTCAACTTAAGAATGTATTGTTCTAACTGAAAATTATGCAAAAATATTAACATCAAAAGCTTATAAACAAAACTCAAGTAGAGTAGCTCAATAGTCAAATATATAAAAAAAACAACTAATCCCAGTCGCTAGTGTAACTCGTATGCAAAACAAATTAGGCTGGCGACACAGATGTTCAGATGCTTGATTAAGTCCCTAACCAGCTTTAATCAAACAACCAGACACATGCACTTTCTTTCATTGGTTAAGATTCATGCAATTACCAGTTACTAAAGTACTGATTTTTTCTTCTGTATACTGTACCTTAAAGAAAAAAAAAATCCCTTCAAACATCGCTTCCTTGCCTGAACTGTTTTTTTCCCCACAAAAACGCATAGAACAATCGTATGTCTTCACTAATTTTGACATTTAATGCTATCATACGTTTGCTTTCATCACTTTTTCCATATTATTTCTTCTCTGGCTAATATGTAAAGATGCTCCTTGAAAGCCGGTACTGAAGAGCAAGAAAAAAAATGATCAATACTTGAACCAACAGTGTCCTGTCGATTGCCATCCTTTCGATTTCGTATCAAGAAATCTGATTAAAATCAGATCTCTGCTGCCCTACGTGAGATCTGACGACGACCGAAAGTGAACAAACTCGCAGTCTCCAAACGGGAAGATATAGTACTTTATTTGATCCGTTGATAAGTTAACGATTATGATAATAACATAGGTTTCCAGAACATGACCCCTAAGCGGTTGCTGTCAGATCCTTATATATGGCAGCGGAGGTATGATTGTAATCATTCTGATGTTAATCATAATGTTGTATCTGTGAAACTCAGAGCTATCATGTCCCTTCCATAACCTTTGCAACTTGTTACATTTATCTAAAAATAAAAAATAAACATTTCTAAATATTCGTCAGTGTCAAGCTATTTGCGCTCAGAATGCACGCACCTATTTGTGGTAAAAATATAAATCTCCATTACCCCTACATGTTTTATTATAGTTTTCGTCACAGGTTCCTTATTTACTGCAAAAGCATAAACCCAAAATCTTCGTAGTTCAGTTGTAATTATTACTACTAATGTTGTACACGTTAATGGTAGCCAATCCGATAAAAACAATTACTTGTATTTAAAATGGAAAATGTTCGTATGAATTTAATCGTATTGGCAACTAGAACTGGGTGCTAAAGTGAAATGTGAAAATTATTTATTGTTTTTATGGGGTGGTGGTGGCTATTTTACATCACTTAAAACAGGTGGGCAAAAGACGGCCCTGGACGCGACTTTCAAAATCAGTTATCCGGCCCGCGCCCTGGAGGACGTTGCCCATGCTTGGCCTAAAGTAGTGCAAATGGTGGTTCAGCACATTTAACTCTTTAATGATAAACTGCCTGTGTGAAGAAACTTAAAACTCTTTTATTGTCAAAATTTAAAACTTAACATTTTTTTAAAGAGTAGTCATTCATCTTTCACGTATTAATTACGCTGTCCGGACTTCTGGATTGTCTTCACATGTGTCAGGATTGTATAAGCAAACGCCCACAATGCACCTTGCGGAGCCATTTTGATTCAAGATAAAAAAAAATCTGATTTAATTGTCGTTAACAGTATTTACTTCATCAAAATATTATACTTGAATTGATGTGCTCCTATAGCACGAAAGTTAAACAAAAACTGGAAGTTCCTTGGCTTATGTCGAAAGAAAGTGAATTTGAAACGTAATAATCTAAACTGCTGCTATTAAATATAAATGTAGTTATTTTTGACAAGAAGATAATATTGACATTTGTCAAATATTTTGTATGATGTCCTTACGATTGTCATCTTAAAAGCATATTTCATTGTTCCCGATCAATGGTCTTCGAGATTTACTATAAGCTAAGGAATGAAAATTTCATAGCATGTGCGTTATACCAGAGCTATTATAAACAACTACTTTTCGCGAAAACAATTGCTTGTACCAAAGACAGCTGACAAACCAATTTAAATAAGTACGGTCAAATATTGTATTCGTAGTGGAGATGATGGACGTGGATGATAATCATGGCCGGCCTTAGACTGATTTCGGCCACGTGCTCACATAGGGCACGGGCTAGTAATTTGTAAAAAAATATATCTATAGTGAAAAAGTAATTTTAAAACGATGGAAGAAACTTTTAAATTCAATATCATATAAATTTTGTTTAAAAATTAATTTCCAAATGCCGTGCTCACAAGGCTGCCCCGCAATAATAGATCCAAATCGGGCGCCACGTTTGCTAAGTCCGTTCCTGATGGTACTGAATTAAAGCGAGAAATGTTCAAAGAAGTTTCATCTTTGTATGAAAACGAAATGCAAGCCTTTTTGCTGAATGTCAGAACCGAGTATTGTTGAAATGCTGTTTGAAATTTTAAATTATATATTACGATTCCCTTTTTATTTAACTTGAATGATAAGCAAATGATTGACGATGAAAACTGAAAACCATTAGTCGTTTCTACTTTGTGTATCCTTATGTTTATGTGTCTGTTTATTGATGGATCTATTTGCTGAAGACAAAAATAACAGAGATGGCTGAAACTTCAATGTTTTACTTGAAGAAAGCAAGGGGAAATGTCGCTCATTCGATCTCGTGCGGTTGACATACACAAGATAATGTGATTTATAAGGATATTTTACACACAAAGTGAGACGTGTCTAGGAAATCATAATGGCGATATGGAAATACGTTTTGTGACGTCACGTTAAAGCAAGAGGTACTTCAAAACGGAGCCGACCCTAAATCTTTCTACACGAGCGTATTATGCAAGTCTCTATGTAACGTAACGTAATGGGTATACTTTATATAGCAAATTATTTTCCTTAAAATCATTTTTAAAAGGTAGGCTTTAATAATGTATACTGAAACAACAGCGAAAGCAATGACTATATGTCTTCACACAGCAAACTATATTCATTCTCAAGTAACCTGCTTAATATATTTATATCAGCAGCGCACAAAAACCTGACTCCCTTCTCCCAAGAACAATTTAATAATAAGGCCTACTCCCAATTGTAAGTTTGTTGCATGAAAATGTTCAGCGTTGCTTGGGCGTTTAATACGCCACTGTATTATATTGATAGCCACATGCGCAGCAATGCATCCCTTTAAAAACTATCCTTGTAAACTGCTAAGACATTGTCTTTTTTGAACGTGCACAAATTTATCATCAATCTGAAATATTTCCACAATAGAAAAATAGATTCCTCTTCAGGCACCTCCGCATTATTTCCAAGCTTCCAAAAGAAAACTAAAGCACTAATATCACTTCAAATGTTATTCTAGTCCCACCTGGATACTTCAATTCTTTCTCAAGCCTTTCCACCACATAAGCTACATCCATCATCCAAAAACCAACTGTGTTTCAAATTATTGAACAAATCGATTACTATCTTCTTAGGCTGTTCAATGTTGTTGAATGGCGCGAATGAGTGACTTGAATTTAAATTTAAGACGCTTTCGCTTATACGGGCATGCGCGTCTGTTCAGACCCATAAGCGGGGAATTTAAGTGATCGTGGGGACAGAATGGTGCCACGAGATGGCGCGAATGACGACGGAAGCTTGACTTTATATGTGTCAAGCATGGAAGTGAAGGAAACCATCCATTACAATAACCTTACATATTATTTACAATCCATACAAGGGAAAGAAGAAGAAAAATATATATATACTATTCACAAAACCAAACTATACTATCCACACACGAGAGGGAGAAACAGCAAAACTCCAATATACTATCCACAAAACCAAACTATACTATACACACACGGAAGGAGAAACAACAAAAATCAAATATTCTATCTACACACAGGTGAAGAAGAAAACAACCCACAAATATACTATCAACACATAGGTGAAGTGCACAAACAAACCACAAATATACTGTCAACACAGATTTGAGGAGAAAAAACATATCCAAAATATATTATCAACACAGAAGGAAGGGAAATAAACCCCAATATCTACTATTCTCACAAACGTTACGCGAACGCATAAAACAATACACTCTACTATTCACACACACACACGCACACACACACACACACACACACACACTAAATCACATCAGTAAAGAAGTGCGTGTTTATAATTAAACTACTCCACACTCACACAAATTGGCAATTTGAATAGTTTCTTTTCTAGAGATTTGGTTAGCCCTGAGAAGGGCTGTTTTTTTTTAAACTCCAGATGTACCTGGCTAATGGTGACATCTTCCTAGTCTTGCGCCACAGATACATGGCCGGTTCCAGCCCTGTTCCCAACTGATGTGTGTAATTGGGAGCGTAGAAAGTGGTTGATGTGCTTCATGATCCCACTCTTCCGTTTGGGGATAATGAACACTGGTTGTTCTTGTTTCCCCTGACGTTTGTGCCACACTCGTGAATGAACAGGCCTCCTTTCCTCCTGTGGACGCTGTGCTGGTTGCAGATGAGCTTGTGGTGCTTTCTACTAGCTGTAGTGCTGATATTGCCTGTGGAGATGTAGTTACCATTAGCTTCACCTCACACAGATCTCATCATCCGGTGAGGTAGGATATGTCTTTTCTTTTCCTCTTCTTTTTTTCTTTCTTTCTTTCTCTCCTCCTCCTCTTTTTCTATCCTGACCTCTTCGGCTATGGTCTCCATAGCCAGTTAATCCTGGATGCGCTTCGTATACTCCAGTGCATTTGAAGTCAAGCAATTTAGAAATTATGCTGCTCATCTTTTTTAGTTGATGCAACTGTGTCTCTTGTTTTTTTTTTTTTTTTAAAAAAACATAATTATAAGGACCTACACTCACTCATTCACACAAATACATCATGGGCAAAGAAGAGATTTTGAGTTTTAATTGATTTTGGCAAAAAATGATTGCTATCTCTGACATGTGAGTGGCCCTGAAAAGGACCGTTGCACCGTTGCGTATTTGGTGTTTGGTGTTTAGATAGATAGATAGATAGATAGATAGATAGATAGATAGATAGATAGATAGATAGATAGATAGATAGATAGATAGATAGATAGATAGATAGATAGATAGATAGATAGATAGATAGATAGATAGATAGATAGATAGATAGATAGATAGATAGATAGATAGATAGATAGATAGATAGATAGATAGATAGATAGATAGATAGATAGATAGATAGATAGATAGATAGATAGATAGATAGATAGATAGATAGATAGATAGATAGATAGATAGATAGATAGATAGATAGATAGATAGATAGATAGATAGATAGATAGATAGATAGATAGATAGATAGATAGATAGATAGATAGATAGATAGATAGATAGATAGATAGATAGATAGATAGATAGATAGATAGATAGATAGATAGATAGATAGATAGATAGATAGATAGATAGATAGATAGATAGATAGATAGATAGATAGATAGATAGATAGATAGATAGATAGATAGATAGATAGATAGATAGATAGATAGATAGATAGATAGATAGATAGATAGATAGATAGATAGATAGATAGATAGATAGATAGATAGATAGATAGATAGATAGATAGATAGATAGATAGATAGATAGATAGATAGATAGATAGATAGATAGATAGATAGATAGATAGATAGATAGATAGATAGATAGATAGATAGATAGATAGATAGATAGATAGATAGATAGATAGATAGATAGATAGATAGATAGATAGATAGATAGATAGATAGATAGATAGATAGATAGATAGATAGATAGATAGATAGATAGATAGATAGATAGATAGATAGATAGATAGATAGATAGATAGATAGATAGATAGATAGATAGATAGATAGATAGATAGATAGATAGATAGATAGATAGATAGATAGATAGATAGATAGATAGATAGATAGATAGATAGATAGATAGATAGATAGATAGATAGATAGATAGATAGATAGATAGATAGATAGATAGATAGATAGATAGATAGATAGATAGATAGATAGATAGATAGATAGATAGATAGATAGATAGATAGATAGATAGATAGATAGATAGATAGATAGATAGATAGATAGATAGATAGATAGATAGATAGATAGATAGATAGATAGATAGATAGATAGATAGATAGATAGATAGATAGATAGATAGATAGATAGATAGATAGATAGATAGATAGATAGATAGATAGATAGATAGATAGATAGATAGATAGATAGATAGATAGATAGATAGATAGATAGATAGATAGATAGATAGATAGATAGATAGATAGATAGATAGATAGATAGATAGATAGATAGATAGATAGATAGATAGATAGATAGATAGATAGATAGATAGATAGATAGATAGATAGATAGATAGATAGATAGATAGATAGATAGATAGATAGATAGATAGATAGATAGATAGATAGATAGATAGATAGATAGATAGATAGATAGATAGATAGATAGATAGATAGATAGATAGATAGATAGATAGATAGATAGATAGATAGATAGATAGATTAAAAAACGGAACATAATCAGCTTTAACTGCTTTAAGACTTTGCTACAGCCAAGACCAACTTCTGGACTGATTCCTGTCAACGATGATTTGGTATAAATCACTAGTTTTTGGTATCCACTATTAGGCGTTATAACGGGGTTGGACTGCTTGGCTCGGGAAGGTCTTTTTCTCTTGGGTCGTAATAAAGATGTCTAATACATTTGTTTCAGGCTCCTTAACGAAGCCAAAATGTCTAAGAGTACTGTCACTGTTTAACTTTCACTGTCCTCATGCTGGCCTTGTTTCTTTTCTGTTTCTTCTTCTTGTCCTTTCCTTCTTGCTTCTTCTTGCTGTTGCTATTGAAAGAGAAAAGCTTGTTCAACTTCTTGCTGCTATTGTAAAAAAAATCCAGTTCTTCTTTCTGTTTCTGTTTAAAACTCGACGTGTGGTAATGAAGGGGAGTGGCGAAGACGTTGGTACCGGAACAAATTCTTGCAGAGAAGACAGAAAATAGACTAAATCCCAATTAAAATTTGACGTCACAATCAGCTCTCTTCAGATTGGAAGACATACTCCACACTGTGTCTGAACTTTTTAACGCGGTTCAGGATTGGTGAAAAAAAAAACAATCCGTTTCGATCCGCTCTTCCAATATAAATAATCGCATTTCATTTCATTCCCTTCAACTTTTCTCGTCACGAGATGTAGACAAACGTAGAATCATCTACCGTCGTATCGTCGATGCTGTTCCGTACATACTTATCCATATATGTGAAATTATCATGGATAATTATCAGGATCACCGATACAAGCGTTTGGAAAAGAAGAATGTATGTGGGGAGAGACAAGGCTGTTAGAAGAGTCCTTATCTACGGACCAGAAGTCAAAAGAAGTTTGAGGACAAGAAGAAGACTTATGCGATGCCCTCTTTGTTAACGGAATGTTACCATAAACCCAAAGGCCCTTTTCAAGACCACTCGTATGCCTCGAAAAGATTTGCTTTCTTGCCTAAATGATTTTTAATCGTTTGAATAAATGTT
This sequence comes from Unio pictorum, assembly GCA_030141615.1. Classification (NCBI taxonomy): domain Eukaryota; kingdom Metazoa; phylum Mollusca; class Bivalvia; order Unionida; family Unionidae; genus Unio; species Unio pictorum. Next base: position 153,561 of record JARLTB010000507.1, read on the forward strand.
TGTGACTGTATATTGTATGTTGTATGTATCATAAAGTCTATGTCTATGTCCCACGGGTTGGTCCTGATTGAGGTCAGCCCGGTGTACACCTGTTCCAACAATTGTTGCAACATTGTTACCAATTTTAAATACAGTGATGTCATCACACCTGCTCCAACAATTGCTGCTACATTATTACCTATCTTCAGTACCGTGACGTCACCACACCTGTTCCTATACTTGTTGCAATATTGTTACCAATCTTCTATACCGCCAGGTCACCACACATGTTCTATTGTTATTGTCCGTATGCACCAACCCAACTTTCCTTTTTCCGTATACAGGTTCAATATTCCTCCATGATAAATTCACAATGTATATTCCGTATATCGCCCTCTCCCCTCTCCCATTCACTATTCTCGAGCTCTTTAATACTTTTCCATACGGTAATGTGAAAAATGTGCATATGCACATTGTTATAGCCTTATCAGCGCTGCCATCTTTTTTCAAACGGATTTTTTTAAAATTCTGTCCTTATTCATTTGTGTATCTATTTGAAATCTAGCGAAATTTTGGGTTCTTGTGAAATTTCCCCAGTAAATATGACCGCAGGTTATGCCTTCCCAACATCTCTACGAAATCCTATTTAAATAGAGCCGTAGAGAGCGATCACTTTTGTTATATTTCGGTGTAAATAATAACTCACGTGACTATTCCACGTATTGTCCCATAGCATTATTCGTTTCGTGTTAATGATGCGTCTTTCGACTTGGCGATTATTGAAGTAATTTTTTTTCTTTTAGTTCTAATTATTTTCATCTCAAAAACTTGTTTCAACAAACCAATCAATTTGCATGTCTTCGTCTCATTTTTCATGTTGTCCGCACCACCCCTCTTTTAACATTAAAAGAAACAACATCAAAACACCAGCAAGTCTATCTATGCACTCTTTTACCTTAAATGTTGTGCAAGCGTTCTCATAGCCAGTGGAAGCGAAAATGCTTTACATTCACAATCAATATGAACTTGCGTGCTTGAAGCTCCGTGTAATTTTGTTTTGCCACACACAACCCCAAAGCTGAGCTTTTCCGGTCGCTAATCGCACATGCATCGAATTTTAAAGTGGTATACACATGTGACGGAGGCATGTCGAGGTCCAAGGTCAAACTGCGCATGTCAATAGCGGTCGATATACAAGGTCGTATTACGTATTTTGCCGAGTGGGAGGATGTGCACAATGTTAATGTTACACAAAACAAGAACATGACCGGAATCGAAGCTCAATCGATATGCAGAAAATTGTTGTTTGGCAGCAATGCAATGAATGCATGTTGCACTTTCTGATTGTTTAAGATAGTCGTGTTAGGTGTTGAATGAATATGACAGTTATAATTCGGTGATGTCCAAAACGTTTCTAACATTTTAATTGTTATAACCTGTGACTTACATGTCATACACCCTGTTATGAGAATACATTATAGCAAGATACGATTTTTGGGGAAGAAGGGGGGTGGGGTGCGGAGTGGCCCATCCTATGAGTCTGACTTACTAATATGGTCGCAGTGCCTGAAAGAAAGTTGTCATTCAAAACTGTATCAGTGAACAGGAGTTTTAAACTGTAAATTAAAAAAAAATCTGCCTTGATGCAAAGAAAAACTGAAGCGACGAAAGTCAATGAATAATGTGTATATTTTATTCTGTTATAACAAACATTCTTAGTGATCATGAATGTAATTGTAAAGAACAACTCACGTGTTGTCATTGTGCATTTATGTGCAACTCTGGTGTTTCCATGTTGCAGTTAGGTGCAACTCAGCGGTTTCAAGATACATGGTACGTCAGTCAAAGTTTTGACATACCCTGTCTCAGTAGTTCAAGACATTTGCAGATATCCACACACACACACAAAACAACATATGTTTAACCCAGAGTATACGTTGATTTATTTATCAACATGATCAACATAATAAACAGATAATTTATTGGAAAGATCGACTGTTTGGCATTCTTCGACTTTGCTTTCAGTAAACACGAACCATAAGCTAAATAAGTACAAATGTAACAAAGAACAAAGATTCAATTTCTTCACAACGTTGACATTTTTCAATACTTAAAAAAGAGACTCAGATTGGATAGACCGACTATCAGCCTGGCGGACAGAAATTAATACACACACTAGCAAACATGTATGTATGTATGTATGTATGTATGTATGTATGTATGTATGTATGTATGTATGTATGTATGTATGTATGTATGTATGTATGTATGTGTGTGTGTGTGTGTGTGTGTGTGTGTGTGTGTGTGTGTGTGTGTGTGTGTGTGTGTGTGTGTGTGTCCCCATAGTTTTAAAAAAATAAAAGGTGTTTTAGGTGTATATTTATCCTCTAAAGGTGTGTTCTTTATTTTATCAAAGGATTTTTAATTCCCAAGTGTAGTTTATAGAGTTATTCATCCGAGTTAGGTTTTAAACACCTTTCTCGGAATTCCTTCCCTAGTTTTGTAGTTGATCCTTGCTAAGGGTCGCTTATGTCCCATGTGTGGTAGGTGTATATGTGTAATGTGTGTATGCTATATCGTTTGTGTGTGGGGACAACATCCAGAAATCAAATGTAAACACCAAGTTATCCTGTTTTATATTCATTGGTTATAATCTCCAATGGTGTTTGATTTAAAGCAATTACTTTTATTTTCAAATTTTGAATTTGGCGAGTAAACGGTGTAATAAATTGTAACAAAAATATCCTAGTGTTTCATGTGTCTGATCATTTCTGTCGTTGCTTGCACTAGTTAAGAATGACGCTTGCTGTGATTGAACCAGGGTCTATACATTATTAATTTGTTGTACTTCTCCCAGCTCGTAGGTGGGAAGTAGAAGTTATATAGTGCGGGAGCTGTATAGTTAAGAAGAAAGAAAGACGTTTGGAAAATATGATAGCCCTATGCCTTATATTCTTAACCCGTGTATTTCTGTGTATGCAAAGTTTTCTGTATGGGGTGTTTTTTTTCTTCCAAGCTCTTCCTTGAACCTGTACACTTCGCTTAGCGCCTTTGTCGTAACCCCATGACGTCCTTATATCGTACTTTCCAAATATAGACCCCCTGTCCCTCCCTTCTAATCTACTACTTTTTAAGTCAAGTAATCCTAAAATAAGTTGATTTAGAGTATGTATTTTTTGGAATTGTGATCTCTTCCTTTTAGACAAGAGTGGGTGTTGGGCGGTTTGACTGCTTCATTTCCCTACATGATTCTGGGTTAGATGCAATAATACACTGGTACTACGAGAAGGTGTTTGCATGTTGGATTCTTTGAGATATATATATATATATATATATATATATATATATATATATATATATATATATATATATATATATATATATATATATATATATATATATATATATATATATATATATATATATATATATATGCGCGGAGTCTATGAATCATTACTATTGACAAGGTCACGGTTTGGACACGAGGATGATTGATCTAAAACTGCATGTGTTGCAACTTGGTAGGATTGTAATTACAAAGTAATGTATATTTCCTAAAACGAAATGATTGCCAGGAGGAAAATGGTGACCCTATTAACATATGCATGAAATGTACAGTAAATTCGGAATTAACCGTTCACCTAAGCAAGACACAAAAAGGAACAGAAAATTTAAGGAATGAAGATGAAAAGCAAAAATTTTTTTTTTACAAATTTGGGAAATGCATGCTTAGATACAATTAAAATACAGGTTCACCTTATAAGAAGCGAAATAAAAATCTACTATTCATATTGAGAAGACGTTAATAGATACAATGGTTTACTGATTTGTATATTCAAAGCTTCTTGGAGGCCATGTCTTCTACAGGTTTTATAACGTCGCTTTCTACAGACTGCAATCCACAGGAACTAGCGAGAAAACGTTAATGATGAAAGAACTAGGGTACTCCATAAAGTTAATAAATCAATAAATAATTACATGACAAAAGCAAAAGCTTAAACTGAGTACCTGTTTAATCTGGTTTTGTTTTCCTCATTTTTCTGTTAGTAATAGTTTGCCTGGTTCATGCAAAGGTTTAAAGATTGGTCAGTTCAGTACGAAGAATTTGAGTATATATTTATGTATAATTCGAGTCCAACTGCAAACAGCATACACCCTGATGTACTTGTGCTTATGTACATTTAAAGCATATTATCTCTGTTAAGGAAAGGATCGGTTATAGAAGTTGAACTTGTCCATAATCTTTTAGGTTACAAAAAAAGACACTTTTACATTCAAGAATTGGACGCATGTTGCACTACTAACTTAAATATTTGATCATGGTATGCTATATGTACATATTGCTATCAGATTTAAAACTGAAAAATCAGTATTGTGTTACCCAAGTCCTAAAGCCACGTAATTGTCTTTAATTCTAGAGACAAACCTACTTCGTAGAACACGTATAACGCTTTGATAGTGAGAGTTTAATCTCTCTCTCTCTCTCTCTCTCTCTCTCTCTCTCTCTCTCTCTCTCTCTCTCTCTCTCTCTCTCTCTCTCTCATTAACAGTGATCTTTGTCATTTATATTAAGGTGAGTATTTGTTTAAATTGTTCATACATGTTTCATCTTTGCGTATGGAGTCATGGTCGTCTTTGTTGTTTGATGAAGTGGACTTGGATGACTCGGTCTGTTGTATCAAAGGTCATATTCTGTATTTAAAAAAATATATATATTTACAATATCTTTAAAATAAATATTTCAGTTAAGCTGATTGTGGAATAAGTGCAACATGTGGTCGGCTTTCACAGGTCCTCCATTGATCCAGACACTGACGTTTTGTGAAGTTCTAACTAATGCATTTATATTTTGGCTATCTGGCCATGAAAACCAACTGTTGAAGATGCGCACGCTACACTGAATACGGTAAGGCAGGTCACTGATCAATTGAAGGCAAACATTTCCTACATCAAATACCATTCTGTGCCCGGAGCGTTTCCAAGATAACATCCTTTAACTTGTTATTGCCCATGTTTGCTCCCCACTTTGAGGTTTAACAGGCAATAAATAAAAATCGTACATATTGCCCCAATACGACGTTTATGGGGAGAATACCGGACACAGATATAAATTACCCCCTGGTTTTGCAGCTATGTTTAATAACACCTTCAGATATAATTGACCATCAGTTGCCTCCTAATTGTGTTTACAATTTACTATATTGTACGTGATTTAGTTAGTTTTAACCTCAAATGTTTTCGATCCTAATCAGATAGAGAATCTTAACGAAAACATTATACGGGAATTGGTTTATGCGGGACAATTCTAAATCTTAACATTTTGATTGCCATCATACAACCAGTATTTGATGATGTACCGTTAAACTTTATGCATACATATGTTTTTGTTCAAAGATAATGGTAATTAGATATTGTTTAATTATTTACTGGATCAAAAAAGTGAAAGTCGTGTGTGTGTGTGGAACGAACGTGATCATGGTTCTATAATAGAAAATATATTCAGTTTCGAATTTTGTTGATTAACTCCATTTGCATTTTAAAACTTTGTACATAAAAAGTATATTGATTAAATTTCAAGTCTTGCCATTTGTATAACTTATACACAAAATTTCATCGTTTAAGCATTCGTGTAACTGAAGAAAAAAGACTTAAATTCAGTCTACATATCTGCATTAATTAATTTGCACTTCCTTCGACTGTCTGCTAAAAGTAAATGGAAACAAAGATTTGTTTTGGGTCGAGACAGTTCGACAAAAGTAGTTCTTACTAAATGATGTCACTGTTATCAAATATATATATATATATATATATATATATATATATATATATATATATATATATATATATATATATATATATATATATATATATATATATATATATATATATATATATTTATATATATAAACAATAAAAAAAACAACACTGGACTCTTTTCGGAACTATTAATTGATAAAATCTCACCACTAGTTTTAAAGGGGTGGGGGTCAGAAACATTGTTTTAGAGTAGTATTCTACATGTATTTTGAAATGTTTTGAAGGTTATCATGAATGATCTGTCTGAAATTGGCAAATACTTTATCAAATTACCCCATCCCCTCTTTAAAAAAAGAAAAGATTTACCTGAACATTACAACTGAAAATCAATAGTAGCAAGTTTAAATGATGGGACCCGTATGTTACTTGCCTACAAGTCCAGCGCAAGCAACACGTGCCTTGATATTCCGTCCCATTATACGCCAGCAGATCAGGGTATATGCTTCTTGTTTTACTGATTACCCCAAATCAATTGTATAGACTAAGATCTAACAGTACATTATTCGACGGCATATATTGTGTGTGTGTGTGTATATATATATATATATATATATATATATATATATATATATATATATATATATATATATATATATATATATATATATATATATATATATATATATATGCCGTTGGATCCGTCTCGTGTGCGAGTACAGACGGCAAGTGAAACCTTTGAAACATACTTGCAATTGAGCGATGACAGCCTTGTGTGTGAGGATCTGGGGATGTTTATGGTGGTTGTACTGTCGCAACGAAGCAGGAAAATGGGAAATTTGATACAGTAAAAGTACCGTTTACATCTTCAAATCTTCAAACACAATCCCTATTATACACATTATTGACAATTTTGATGACAAATAACACAAGATATATTTTTCTTTGTAGCGCCTCGTCATAAGAGAGTAATTAAGTCACGAAGGCGTCATTTCGAAACGTTTTAATGCCGCAATTTTTACTTTAATCCAATCAAAAAGAGCGTTTCTTACACTGGGGTTTTAAGATACTTAATCATGAAACAAATAATCTAAGTGTTGATCTGGTAAATAAATAAATACAAAAATAAATAAATAATGTTGCTTTTAAATTATGAATTTGAATATACTTGATTGAATGTGGAATAAAATTACACTCGAACGCAGTATCATATACTGATATAACGCTCGCACTGGAGAAAAAAGAACATTTAGTACAACAGTGAATTAAGCTGTCATTTTAACGAATTCATTACAACTAGAAATTTACCAAAACGGACCACTTAGTGAGAAACATAGGCCACAAATCTAATCTGTTAGAATATATATTGCGCCCCCCTTCCCCAATTTCGCTCAAAGTATCAAAGTATACATTTTCATAACAAAGGTCCTTCACTTTAATAAACGAAATATAATCTAACTGTAATGAACGGCGTTCTTGCATAAATTGTCAAATGGAATACACCTTGATTCGTTCAAAACTTGTTTGCACCTTAAACATGAAAATTGTTGGCAGTTGTTATATGAACTGTTGTTAAAACAGATCGAGAAGAAAAAATGGACAGTTGGTAATATATACAGTATACATGACCCGTTGTTAAGCAAATCGAATACGGATATAATTTCTACTTTAAAATCTGTTTCCTCTATCTTACAGTTAGAAAATATCAATCATCAACGCCCATCACGCTTGATTGTGCTCGGTTGACATTAACAACCTTACTCAAGAAATTCGATCGCTATTTTGCCCTGCGACAATACACGACATACATGCTGGATATATGTATCTATGATATGTTCATCTAAACGATGCATTCGAGAATCCGTATGCCTATAACTCGAAGATGCCTATTAGATTCAGACTAGAAGAATCTATGATACGCACGAGAAATAAAATTCATCGGAACAATGAAAAGAATGAAGTTTTTGGGCAATGGATTATCGTCAGAAGGAACATCGTGATTGACAATTTTATCTGGCTAGTATCTCGCACGAGGAAAGTACGGTACTGTTTCCCATGTCTCTCGTATGTATACACCGGCCTATCTAGATGGGAAACGATTTGGAAGGTTTGACATTACAGACGGCAGTAAAGGGATTATAAATTGCAAAGCAATTGACCTATCAGCCGTCACCTTACAACCGAGGCATGGGAACCTACACCGCGTGAGGATAACTTAATGTGGCATCTCTGTGTCACATCCCACGGATAACCTTTGATGTTGAGCAAGAAACTTTAACGATTCCAATGTCACCAATAGCAGTTAAAATTAGATTATTGAATTATTGAAGATGAATTTAGTGGCATGTTGAGCATATTTTCTTACTTTTTACTACTTTTTTTCTTGTATTCCTTCATTCGTTGTTTTAAACGTTTCCAGAGAAGCTGTTGCCGCAAATTTTCGTGTATATTAAACCAAAGATGCAAAAGTCACAACTGCACGATTTAGCGCTTTATGTTTCCAATCGCCACGTACACCAACGTAATTTCTTTGCCACCTTACGTACACGTGCAGTGTCGTAATTTCTTACTCGTTGTATTATTGTTTCATTGCGTCCCACACATACTGTATTCTGCAGTGACACGTATAGCTAGTTTCCATAAAATTACCCGCCAACCTCCCCCCACACACAAAAAAAGAAACAACAACAAAAGAAAGTATAGACAACAGCAACCAAAAAAACTAGACTGACAAATTTGAAAAAGAGTCCTCTTGCATAAGGGAACTTTATGGAATACTCGTTAGTATTTGGTTGCGTTTGCAGTTTCCTTTTCTGATAAGGATGACATATTACGTTGCATAGCTCTTCTGTTATGAGGATTGCATATAGCGTTGCTTAGTTTCGTAAAGAGGATTGCATATTGCTTTGCATATTGTTTTTTTTATTATGGATTTCAGGGACGTAGATATGGTAGGACAAATAATACAAAATTCCGGGAACTACAACGGTCAGGTGGCCCACCGTCGTCACAATTTGCAGTTAAAGGTGTCATACTGGATATTTATTTCCTAGGCCCACAAATCCTGTCCGCGGTCTTGAAATTTTAAGGGTTTAATATTACTTTTGCATATTTTTGTAATGAGGATTGTATTCTACGCTGCATATTTTTATCACTTTTTCACTCTAGATTTTTTCTGATTATTTGTACTGTCCTATCGTTGAATGGCATAGTTATAATGTATGTGTATATAGGGGACCCCGAGTGGCCGAGTGTTCTAAAGCGCTATCCGTTACGGATCACTGCCATTTCAACTCTGTCTGCGTGGGTTTGAGTCTAAGATTCGGCCAACGTGGTTATGCGAGAAAGCTTGCCAGTAGCTACTCGTGGGTCGGTGTTTTTTCCGTGGGTTTTCCAGGGTTCTTCCTTCACCATTAACCTGGCCGCCATGTACAGCCTATCGTGTGCTGAAAAAATGCCGTTAAACCCTACAACAACCTTTCTATGTATATACTTTTGTTCTTGAATGTATTCCTTCTATTTATTTTCCTTTTCCCTTAGATTCCTCCCACTTTTAACTTGCCATGAGATACATATTTAGATAAGTTCCTTTGTTTAGATGAGAAAGATTCAGAGATTAAATAATGTAAAAGCAATGATGACAACGCATTGACCCACTTACTCTTTGTACTAAATAGAATAAGAGAAAGAAAGACTAGGGATACCAGGAAAGAAAAGCCAGACTAATTAACCATGAATTTGAGACACGTGGAGCAGTTCTCTTTCTTATGTAACTTCTTGCTAAATAAAGCACAATGACGTTTTATACTTACTACTCGACTACTGCAAAAATGCAACGCAAGACTAACCTTAAGTTTTGCTAACTCGATTTAAATATGCACCTGACGTATACGTTTCGCGTTTTGTTTATTTTTGGAAGCGAGGAAGTACATGTGTTTTCTTCAGTTGAAACGGCTTCGATTTTTGTTTCATTCTGCACCATCTTTATCAGTTCTGTAGCATCGATGTCACCGATTTAACTTCGGACAAAGTATCTAGCAAATTTACAAACATTATGTTGATGTTATACATTATATGGTTTAGCAAATTTACACACGTTATGCTCACGTTGTACACAATAAATGTTTAGCAAATTTACACACATTATGCTCACGTTGTACACAATAAATTTTAGCAAATTTACACACGTTATGCTCACACTACCCACGGCTTGTTTTCCCAAATATGCCATGTAAATCATATGGTTTCACCGTACGTATTCATGTTAAGCATTGTACTTCAATTTTTGCCCCTAGAGGCCGAGTGGTCTAAAGCGCTCACCGTTACGGATCACTGCTGTCTCACCCCTGTCTGAGTGGGTTCGAGTCTCGAGCTCAGTCAATGAAGGTACGTGACAAAATTTACCATTAGCTTCTCGTGAGTCGGTGGTTCTTTCCGGGTTTTTCCTCCACCATTTATACTGGCCGCCATGTATAGCCTATATTGTGCAGGAAATTGGCGTTAAACCCAACAACAATTCCAATTTGTTGTGAGGTGTTTGGGGCGGGTGGGGAATAATGTATCACAAACATTATTGAGCAAAGGGTATGGGATGTGTGATTCATACAAACATTCTGCCGTTGAAGCTGCTGCTAAAAGATTGTTTTTATTATTATCATTATTATTATTATTAGTAATAGTAGTAGTAGTATTTATTATTATTATTATTTTTTTTTTTATTATTATTATATTATTAGTAGTAGTAGTAGTAGTAGTAGTAGTAATAGCAGTAGTAGTATTTATTATTATTATTATAATTATTATTATTATTATTATTATTATTGTTATTGTTGTCTTCACCATTATCAATAGCCATTATTATATATTAGTAAATAAAATTAAAGGTCAATTATATTGTAATTTAGCAATATTTGGAAATACAAACCAGCACAAAGCAATTATTGCATGTAACAATATTATTGATGGATGTACCCAGGGAGCAAAATGTTAGGTACAAGGTAAAAGACTGTACTTGTTACATCCGTTCTAGCAGCTAACTCGCCTTGTTCTCACACTCACGAAACACACACACACACAGACACACACACACACACACACACACACACACACACACACACATATATATATATATATATACACATATATATAATATATATATATATATATATATATATATATATATATATATATATATATATATATATATATATATACACAATATATATACACATATATATACATATATATATATATATATATATATATATATATATATATATATATATATATATATATATATATATATATACACACACACAGACACTATACACTCTGATGTATATTTCATTTATATTATATTCTCGAGTCAGTTTGATCCTTATCGGTAATTTAAGGTAGAGTTTTTGCCTACCTGATTATTGTCATGCCTGGGGCTTGTGTCTGCCTGAATCCTGGCAATTTTGTGTCAGAAATGATTGCTTGAATTTATGTCATCGGCATGACCTTGTTTACGAATTAAAATTTTCCATCAGAAATTATTAGTATATAAGAAAATCATGTAATTATGTTGAGTCATAGGTAAGGTGACAGTTTGAATATTACCGGTTTTATTAAACAACTGTAAAAAATATAAACATCGGTTTCAAAAATATTGTACGTTTTCATATATTTGAACGATGAAAAAAACGCCACTTTTCAATTTGACCTT
>JARLTB010000507.1:170000-192500 GCA_030141615.1 Unio pictorum
CGCCAAGGTCAGCACGAGTCCGCTACCTCGGTGTAACATTTAGAACGACACATAGCTCCCATTTCTCAGTATAAAAAACCCATATTATATTACAACTACAAAATTTAATAAAATAAAGACATACAAAATCCCAATACTTGACACAAACTACCAAGCAGGGATGCAGTCGGACTAAGCTTTCGGTCAGAAAGGATACCGTTTTTAAAGTCTGAAATATCGACTCAATTTGTAGCACAGCTGATTAATTTAATCAGTTGATTATTAATTTAACAATCAAAATATCTTGTTTATTTCACACTTATTATTATTATTATTATTATTATTATTATTATTATTATTATTATTATCATTATTAGTATTATTATTATTATTATTATTATTATTATTATTATTATTATTATTATTATTATTATTATTATTATTATTATTATTATTATTTCTAATCATTAGACCAATATCATAATAGCAGCGTCGTGCAGATCAAAACGAAGACGGAATAATAAAACTTAGTCAAGTTAAACTCGAATAGCATCATGTTAAATTGTCATCAATGGCATGAAACATTCCTGTAGATTTTATAATGTTTACCTGACAATTATAAGCTAAGATTTTCAATGTTTCCTTGTCAAATGTTAGCTAGCGTTTTTAAATGTTTACCTGTCAATAGTTAGGGAGGATTTTTAAAGGATTACTTTTCAAGTGTTAATTTAGGATTTTAGAAAGTTTCTCTGTCAAGTTTTAAGCTCGAATAAAAGTTTAACTGTCAAATGCAAGCTGCATTACTTAAAAGTTAAGTTTTAATTTAAAATGTATCTGCAATTGTATACTATTTCAGTCTCAATTTATTTGTTTGATACTCAAAATTAAATAATATTTGTATTCATAAATATCAGAATATATTTCAGAAATGCTGCATTTTAATATACATTGATAAAAAAAATCTTATGTTGTTTGTACCTCAAATAAACGCTAGTGTACTTTTTATACAATCTTTAGATTACATTTCATTGCCGTAACCTTTTCCAGTCTTGTGAATTCTTTTATATTCTAATTCCATTTTTGCTGCCAAGTAACGAAAATGTATCCACATTAGCTTTTGTTGTTCTGTGGTAACAATAGAAGTAATTGTTGTGACGTGAGTAAGAGTTACTGTTGGTGATAATAATAAAAGTGCTCGTTTTGATAATATAAGTGCAAATGGTGATGATAATAGTAGATCTAATGATGATGGTGATAATAGAGATAATTGTGGTGATGATAGAAAAGATAATGACAGTAATAATAGTTGAGATAATTATGCTGTTAACAATACATGTAATGATGGTGATGTGAGTATTTATTATTGCTTTAGTATGAGATTTTTCTTGTAATAAATGAAGAAATGTAACACATATTAGAACAAAATGTGCAGGTAAACAAGTACAAAATTTAACTATTAAATCAGTGTTCCAAATCGACTTTTTTGTATGGTGTACAAAATCCAGTTTTTAGTAGGTAAAGGACTGACAGGGGTAATAACCCACTTCTGGCTTCCCGTTTTTTGATGCCGTTTAGGTTCCAGAACAGTGGTCTGCTGTTACGGCATATTGTGAGATAAAATTGGATCGTTTGAATGTAAAATCATTGGAATCAAAAATCATTGGAACCCAACAGAATACATATCCGGAAGAAAAAAAATAGTATTTTTTCGAAGTGTTGAAAATTTTGAAAGTTTTATTTTCATACATTTAGAGGAGGTAATGCCAATAAACACGGTAGGTCTTAAGAGTCCAACAATTTGGAATATATCCATGTATATTTCATAATTCTGAGTAACCTCTATTTACCGTACGAAGTCTCAAATCAGAAGTCATATCTGGTGGTTTCAGCCATATCTGCATTGACCGGTGCGCAGGCCAAATTATCCCTCAAATATTTAGCGCATTGACCCCATTGTCGGTCAACGGCATTAGTGTACAAAAATAGATTTAATAACTTCTAGAAGTTATTTAATATATCTATTTATATTGATTTTCATTCAGATAAGCAAAAATAGTGTTTATGTCTTCTCTTAAAATGTATGTATCAAACTTTTTTAAATAAACGGTGTCAAAGCAATATTATATCTATATGAATTTAGTCCTAGAAAGCCCTATTCAAAATAATGAGTACACACATTCCTCAGCAGGCTGACGACACGTGTAATTTGGTATAGCTTTCATTGTTTGTCCTAATTAAAACTGAAGCTATACGCATGTTTTCTGGCACAATCCAGAGTTGTAGACTCTTCATTTTCATGAAATTAAGTAGAACCAGGTTTTCCTAAAAATTGACAAAATTGCATTTTAAGAATTGTCAACCCCACACTCCTCTCATGTCACAAAAGTACGCCACGCTGCATCACAGAGACAGTTGAGACTGAATTCTGTTAATTCTTGGATGCATCTCAATTGAAAAATAGCTTGATTTACTTACAAAAACTGGTATTTCAATTTTCATGTCCTATACCTACTTTTAGTGCTGTGTACCAAATCAACCTTTATTATGTTGTATAAAATCCACATTTTATATGCAGTGTACAAAATCTTCCTTTCAGTACGGTGTACAAAATCCGCCTTTTAATATTGTGTACAAATTCCTCCATTTAATATATTGCACATAGTTCACCTTTTGGCGTCGTGTACAACATCCTCTTTTCAGTATGGTGTGCTCGTCCGCCTTTCCGCCTTTTAGTATGGTGTACAAACAACTCTTTTAACACGGTATACAAAATCCATCTTTTATTCATTTTTTAAGTCTTCGTTTGTAATATTTATGTAATTATGATTCACTTGTCTGAGTCATTTCACAAACAGTGGATTAAATTCACTAGTAAACAATATATTTTTTTAGTTTCATTCATCAATGTCGACGATATCTATTGAACGGCAAATAATTCAACCTTTCTTTTGTCAAAATTAAGAGTATGCATTTCTAATTGGATATGATTTTGTATAGAGAGCATAGTTTGTTTAAAAAAAAAAATTTGACCGTGTATGAGATGGGCGTATGACAAGGATGAATGAAAGCCTAAATGCTCGAATTTTGGTGATAATTTGAGTCTGTTGCACATAATGTAATGACCTGCACAGCTAATGCCATCAAAAGAAGACAAATGACAAAGGAATATTACGGTGTATCATTTTGTCATTAGGTTACTTTCTTCTAAATATTACTATTTATATACGATATTTATGATTCAGCCATTTTTACTTTCTTATTTCTTCACATGATATTAGAACATGTCAGAGCAGTTTCGTTTTAAAATAATGTCGAAAAGAGAACTTGTGAGGAAGACGTGCTGATAGGCACGTCACAATAAAGTTATTTTTAATGTATTTATCTTGGCATTAGCAAAACACTGGTGAGAAACAAACTCTGTGGATACGTGCATATCAATGAGGTTTGAATCTTCTAGCTACTTTAACATGATAACGATGTTGGTGTGGGCTTAACACTTTATTTTTATGCACATAATAGGTTATGCATGGTGAACTCAGGAAAACCACAGTAAGAACTACCGACTCACGGGAAGTGAAGTTACTGGCAAGACGTCTCATACCTACATGGCTGAGTTAAAGACAGATGAAACGGCAGTGATTTATGACAATATTGTATACACTTTCTTGCATTATATCTTTCCCATCACAACATCACCCAGTTTAGATACATAAATTCATTTGTCGGCTATTAAAGCTGTGTCTGTGTGTGTGTGTG
This sequence comes from Unio pictorum, assembly GCA_030141615.1. Lineage (NCBI taxonomy): Eukaryota > Metazoa > Mollusca > Bivalvia > Unionida > Unionidae > Unio > Unio pictorum. The sequence goes on from JARLTB010000507.1 coordinate 173,736, forward strand.
TGTGTGTGTGTGTGTTTCTACATTAAAAATGAAGTTTAATCTGTACATATATCATGTCACAATTCCAATTTTTATGAATTGACAGCGTTTTCTACGTTTCGATTGGATGTAAACGGTCACGTGATACTAATCTGGAATTTTTTACACATCGAAAAATTCTGCGGACTACTTTTGTTTCCCTGTTTTCAAATCATTTAATGTGAAGTTTTCGCCTTACACCCACATAATAACAACAATAAGATCCCACCCACCCACTCCTGTGATTTCCATGAAGAAAATGACAAACCACAGGCTTAAATAGACCATTAAAAGTGAAAACAATGGAATTACGCATACCTTCCTGCACTTCAACACTTACATCTTCTGCCGAAGAAGGCATATGGCAGGCTTTGAAAGCCAATCTTCATAAATTATTGCATTGATCGTGGACAACATGTTACGACATCGGTTATTAAATGTCAGGCTCATATGTCAGCCATAGGATAACACTAAAATGGACTCGATTTTGCTTTTGAGTGATCGAAATGCGTAGAAAATAACAACGACGTTGCTATAACAACACGCGAAATACGCAATCGTAATTTTCGAGAGAGAAAAAAATGGAACGTTCCTGGTTTAACCGGAACAGCCTTCTTTTTTATTATTAAAATAATGATGATAACAGCAATGTATTACTGGTATGACCCGCTATAACATTTTACCCCGTATCACTGTATAAAGAAACAATGAATATTGGCTAGCGAAGATAGGGCTATGTATTTTATCGAAGCTATGAGTCAAATGAAAGAAAACTTTGTTGTACATAAAAGTGAATGTTTTGTTAATTAAATCTGCTGATCTGATGTAAGAAAGAACGTAAATTGAAATTATAAGGATAAATGATCATGGTTGGGTATTTATCGATTTGTACATTTAACCTAATCACTCACGAAGTTTACTTATTATGTCAAATTTACACATCGATAAATACCCAACCATGATCGTTTAATCCTATACTAAATATATCTTAATTTCTGTATTCGTGTTTACATTAAATTAAACTTTTTGTTTCGTTTTTTCTTTTTACCTTCCTTGTTTGTTTAGTTTTTTTTAATTATTATTTTTAAAGTGTGACATCTTAATCCAAAGAAAACTATAGGCACACATAGGTCTTACAGATTTAGACCACCCTGAACATGATATAGTACTTTGTTGAATTGGTAGCCATGGAAACCTCGTTCTCGCGAAAATTGCATCACGACTGTAACGTGATACCGTTTTATTCCGAAAAAAAATGCAACAAAAAAAGTTTGCTCGATGGGATATTCACACAATAAAATACTCTAAGGCATATAGCACAACATGTTTCACTATGGCTACTTAATAATAGTTTCATGTAGGCAGATTAATTTGCTTCTTTAAATATTCGAACAGGAAGTCAACACTTTAAGCCTACGCATTGTCATCTATGGTAAATCAACAACCTTGTCGCAGTGCGCTCCACTTATCCAGACTGGTTCACAGGGTTAATTAACCCTACTGAAAGATGGGAACCAGTCGATCCACATAGAAGTATCACAAAACGCGGGAAAAATTACATAATAGGTCCCAAACCTCTCCCGAGAAATTTACAGATATCGTTTTATTATGTGTGAATCCCCTATTGTTGTGAGGTTCGTTGAAGGAAAGCAGTTATAATGCGACAGTGCTTTGACGTACACATATACTTTTATTGTAATTATATACATGAACAGCATACGACGACCCTGTTGCATAGGTAACCATTTCAAATACGTTTTGGACTACCTTCGTAAAACTCAATATTGGCCACTACGTGTCTCCCCCCACCCCCACCCCGAAAAAAAAACATGGGGGCGCCCTTGCACTATTGGTAATGTAAGATTATTTAAAGTGTTGATGAAATCCTACACGAAAGAAACACGAGAATATATAATTAAAAGGAACTCGTGAAAGGTTGGTCAGATTTGATTAACAATAAATATCAGGAAATTCAACGGTGGGGGCAGTAAATATCACAAAATACTTGACAAAGTTCGTGATATCTACAGAGTTGCTGCTCAGAACAACTCCATTTGTTTGGAGATTTGTCAGTGTACTGTAGAAATTTTGAAACTGTCACCTGCGGCGGTGTAATTTATTATGATGCATTCATTTCCCGAAAAATGTGCTTTGAGTTCCTAATCGAGAAATGGCATATATATATATATATATATATATATATATATATATATATATATATATATATATATATATATATATATATATATATATATATATATATAAACTAAAGCCGGTATACCTTATGCAATGCCACGTTATGTACATACTTAGAAAGGTCATGGTTCAATAACGTCCCATTATGACCGAAAATTAACGACAAATTAAAGTGGTAATTAAAGGTTTACTATGGTTCTGCCATAACAATTATGTCTGTTGCAACATACGTGCTATAATAATATTACCACTTAAATTTGTTCGTAATTAAGCGTGTGTTGAATCAAAACCAAAATTTTGTCCAATCTTTGCCTCTTTGAAGCCTTCAAAAACTAGCATTGCAGTCGAGAACATATTTGATTTCTTGACAAATGGCACTTTTTCTTACCGTCTAAATCGTATGCAAATGTCATACATATTGTTAATTTCATTCACCCCGAACGAGCAGGAAAAAAAAATATCACAAAATGTATTTTCATAGATCACCCGTTAAATTTCCGTTGCACTGTAGCTTACTTCTCATCATCATAAATTAAATTTTTCTTCAAAGAAAAATATGTTCAAATGTTGATTGCTATTTTATTTATTTAAGATTTATTCTATAGTTTTGTTCCTTTTGATAAGCCCATATCGAATTTTGTCATCCCCATAATAAATATTACAAATTACGGTATGAAACTGACTTTGAAAATTAACTAATATAAATTAGGTAATGAAAGTGTAATTTTCATATTACCTAATGTATAATTTTATTTTTTATTTGACCTTGTTCTAAGTCAAGTTCATCGTGTACCTTACCAGTAACGTTTATGTTAGTACGCAAATAGTGCCTAGTTAATATTTCTGTAGAAGTATGGGTTGTATTTTAAGATAATTATGAATAACAAATAAACATTTTTATTTGGGGTCTAGGTCATGGATAGAATTCCCCCCTCCCCCGGCCATAAAGAACGTGTTGTACCTTGTCAGATGTTCTGTATTATAATTTTAGTAGCAGATTTTGTTTGTTGACATATCAGAATGCAAATTACCAAGTGCTCGTCATTTGGAATTATAGAGAATTCAATAATGTGATTAATTGGAGGACATCATCAGCCTTCAGGCCGCTGGTACATTAATACATTCAAGACTACGGGCACATCAACACCTTCAGTGCTGGGTCTTAATTTGAACACACTTTCCATTCATTTGGACTAGAGATTTAACTTTTTGACTATTGGAGATATTTAATTCGTAAGTCTGTATGTTCTTTTTAAATGTTCCCTTTCTTGAATACAAAATGACAATACATTATTTGCATGGATGATAAAAACGTTTTTTTTCGTTTTTTATTACACCTCGAAAAACGCGTTTTTTTAATGTTTTATTTTTGAAGTTGCGTTTTTTTATACTTGCATTTGTTTTTCAATCATCGGACATACAGGCGCTCCTGTGTCATACTCTAGATAACAAATATCGATCAATAATGAATCTATGACGCTAGCCTACGATATTGTACGTAAACATGCTACAACATAAAACTTTATAAATTTTTTCATATTGGTATCACTGAAACTTTAAAATTGGTATGTATCGTGTAAATAAGTAAAATATTGTTTTTTGTGTTGACTAAAAACTACTGGAACGTTTTTTATTATTGTTTTTTTATCGAGACAAAATCCGTTATTTTACGTTTTTTTTAAATTTTATTTTTAACGTTTTTAACATCTATGATTATTTGTTAAATTTCACAAATCTATTGCTTTTGCTATTTTCTGTTACTTAGTTTAAGACTACTGAGTCGTAATAATTGATTGTATGGGTAGATTTATCGAAAACCAAGACATTGATCGAATATCTTAGACACTATACGATTAGAAAATTGCTAATTCATACTGAATTTCAGATAATCATTTATATTGTTTAATGATGTAAATTTATATGAAAGCTATTATTATTATTAGTATTACTGATTTATATAAATGAGTTAGAGCTTTTAAATTTTTTAAAACATTTTTGGTATTTTTGTTTTTTTCAAACATGTTTGGGGGCCCCGAGTGGCCGTTACAGATAACTGCCATCTCACATCTGTCTGCGTGGGTTCGAGTCTAAGATTCGGCTAATGTAGTTATGTGAGAAAGCTTGCTTCTCGTGGGTCGGTGGTTCTTTCCGGGGTTTTCCAGGGTTCTTCCTCCACCAATAATACTGGCCGCCATGTATAGCATATCTTGTGCTGAAAAGTGGTGTTACCCCTAAAAAAAACCAAAAAAACATGTTTGTAGCAGTGTTAGGCTGAGAATCAAGCGTAGCAGTTATGAAAAGTGCTAGAAAACTGCTAATGTTTAAGGTCATGTCCAGCATACCTGAATATTTCAAACCTATCTCGTTTTAGTTCATGATGTTCATATGGTGTGTTTTGAGGCAGTGGAGTGGAGGTATACTTCTATTACACCTATGTTCAGCTCAGCTTGTAAAGCATGCAAATAATGAGACAACAATATACCTAACGAGATATTATTGAAGGCATATTTTATTTACAAATGTACTCTTTCAATCAATCACAGCGTTTCTATATTCGTGCTTTTAGGAACTAATTCCCTACTCCACACATGTATTAGTGAACTAGTGTTCCTTTCTGCCATTAATGACACGTCTTGTGTCCTATTTTGGACGCGTGTCGATATGATCTCTGTTGCTGTGAGCTCGCATTAACAGCTTGCGTTGAATTCGGCACCACCCCCATCTCCCCAAAAAACCATAAAATAATATGGTGGATCAAAAACGCTTGGCATGTTTCACCGTCTTTGTTCCTGTCTATCAGCACTTCTGATGGTTCTCACTAGGTAATGGACGGCTTGTAAATGTTTGCGTATTAGCTGTTATTGTTCGTATTGTTTACAAAAATATATTCCTAACGGCTTGCATCTTTAAAGATCAGTCGATTTGCAAAGATTATTGTTTTTCCTATATCCTTCAAATATAGTCTGCATTATATGTATGGCGATCTCTCAAAATTAAACTTATGTGCGTATGTACTGTCATTTAAGTGTATTTATGTGTTTTTCCTTATCAACAAGTTGGGGTTTTGTTTTTTTGTTGTTGATCGGCCATTCTGATCCGACGGCCAGAGAGTTGTATCTTGCATGTCCGGGACATTTTCGAAGTTCAATCCAGAGCCTATTGAATTTAATTTATAAATCTTCCATTTCATTAGTGATTATTAAATCTGACAGATTTTCATTATCTTTGTTACTATCCCATTTTTTGTTTATTCCCCTCTCTGTATCTACCTTTCTCTCATAATGAAATGGACTTTGCTTAATAAAGAACAACAATTATTTTTTGTAAGTGATCAGGAAATTCAAATTTTGGCCGATCCATTTACACTGATACATTCATTTCCGAATGTGCATGGTACATGCAAATATCTTATTAAGATTATGTTTTCAGTACACAATTTTATTATCCCCGCCGCTTGACATTCTGCGTGTGACTGCCTTTGTACGAATCACCATTGTCTCGAATTACCCGTTGATTATCATTTTAAAATTTATGCGTTTTTGTAACACGTGTTTTTAAAAAGTCGGAATACCTCGACTTTTATTGTCGATATTGTGAAGTTGACTATATAAACAAATGCATTTAGGCTATTGTGATTAAAACAATTCCGTAGTAACAGCACTGACCCCCCCACACACACACACACATATGCAGAACATGTGCTTGTATGTTGGCGTAAATATCATTATTCCAAGAATTCGTAAGCAAACATGTGTTTTATTATTTATTTTACCTGTTGCTTGAAAATTGTCTGGCATACTATGTAAAGTCTTTGGATTACATCCTTTACATGACCATCACCCGAAATTAGACACATCTCTAACGGGAGGTTTATATAGAAATATCTCTAACGGGAGGTTTATATAGAGATATCATTAACGGGAGGTTTATCAATCCATCACCAAAATATAGGGATATTTCTTACGGGAGATTTATCAACTCATTGCCAGAATATAGGTATATCTCTAACGGGAGGTTTATCAACCCATCACCAGAATATAGGGATATCTCTAACGGGAGGTTTATCAACACATCACCAGAATATTGGGATATCTCTTACGGTGGATTTATAAACCCATCACCAAAATACAGGCATATCTCTAGAGGTGGGTTTATGGAAATCTCTAACGGGAGGTTTATCAACCCATCGTCAGAATATAGGCATATCTCTAGAGGTGGGTTTATGGAAATCTCTAACGGGAGGTTTATCAACCCATCGTCAGAATATAGGCATATCTATAAAGGCGGGTTTATCAACCCATCGTCAGAATATAGGCATATCTATAAAGGCGGGTTTATCAACCCATCGTCAGAATATAGGCATATCTATAAAGGCGGGTTTATCAACCCATCGTCAGAATATAGGCATATCTATAAAGGCGGGTTTATCAACCCATCGCCAGAATATATGGATATCTCTAACGGAAGGTTAATATGTTCATTATCAAAAAGGCACATCTTTAAATGTATGGTAATCTACCAATCACCCGATTATATCAACATCTCTAACTGGAAGATAATTTGTAGATCACCCGAATATATCCACATTGGTAATTTGATGCCTATTTTAAAATCGCTTCCCTGAAATTTTGAATTCGCTTTGAACATATCGCATTTTGGATTACAACATGCTCTATAACGTACCACTTTAAAGACAAGGGATTCTAAATCGATTTTGTTCACTTTCTTATATTAAATATTAAACGAGAAGATAATGAAGTATTGTATTTTCCGGCTGTTCCAGACCAATTAATGTCACGGCGTCTGTATTGTAGTTGTTCACTCGGGGAAAGATAATGTAAAACAATATAAGGTAGATATGCAACATCAGTTGCAAGTATATATTTGTACTGGTCTGGTTAAATGGATGAATTGTATATCATGTCATTACTATGTCACCAAAAACGAATACTTCCCTTTAAATTTAGCTTGCAGAAAGAGAAAAAGAATATAAAATATTATACAAAGAAAAAGACACACACACACACACACACACACACACACACACACACACACACAATAAATTGGAAATATAACAAATAACATGCACGAGAGTTAATCTAACCCAACGATAAAGGTGAACGATTTTCTTGTGAAATAAATGTAATACAAAATGGACTACTTGATTGATTGACTTATTATTTGACACAATTAGTCTAAATTGCATAACATTATTGGATTATCTCCAGGTAATCGATTAGAACTGTATACATATACAGCATGTATACTTAGGCAAGAAATTTGATTCATTAACACACACACACACACACACACACATACATACATACATACATACATACATACTTACTTACACACACACACACACACACACACACACACACACACACACACACACACACACACATACATACATACATACATACATACATACATACATACATATATATATATATATATATATATATATATATATATATATATATATATATATATATATATATATATATATATATAATCGTGCTTTTTAAGCAATGAAAATGAGGAGCGAACCGCAAATACGCGGAATGTCACAGAATGTTACGTTATGGCAGATACAAATTTATTATCATAATTGTAACTTACTGAAGACTATATTCGTAAAAGCAAACGGTGTCACTCTCCCGCTCTCTGTTTCAATGAAGTCAAATTTTCGTAACCAAAAGCTAGAGAATTACTCCGCAATAAATTTAATTTAACCTAAACATATACACATCTGCTCTTATACAAAATAGGTCATGCGAAATGTGGAGCAGTTCCCATGTTTTATTACGATTGCTGTCTTTCGCAAGCCCGTCTAGGATTGCTTTGCAGTCATTTAAATAGAGACTACATATTATTCCTGTCGCAGCATTGATAGTTTATCTTGTTTCTTTTCGAAGTTAATTAGCCGGGACACCCTCTCCAGGCAATATCTACACTGTAGTTCAACTAACCAGTCGAACTTTTGTTTCCGATCTTAACAATAATCAAGATGATGAGGGGATCCATCCAGATCCTATTAACAGAATACCAGCAGGACAACTTTAGTTGTTGAAGTGATAAGAGAGACTGAACATAATCCACTGACGTAATAAACAGGGTCATCAGGGAGTATTATGGTGTTTTGCTGACCTACATTTGGGGTCGTTCATCGGTCGACCATAGGGGTCACATTTCATGGTCTTTCCCGCCAAAGTGTCAGTCTTTGTTCATCCAGTGATAAGAGGAGTGGAAATAGGCTAGCTCGCACGTTTTTAATACCTCTTACTTTGTTACATGCAAAACTTAATTAACATATACTTGTTGTGATGAACATTTATCTTTGTGTAAAACGGATGCAACGATACCCCCTCCTCTCTCCCCATCACGACCAATATCTAGTTCTTTTCGTTAGAATTGATTTAGTAGAACCTGCACATTTCTTCTGTAAACGTTTGATACCGCCGCGGAAGGAAATATGACGTAGATTTTAGATGCTTGTACAACATCACGAGCATATATGTGGATTTTCATAGCACCTTTTCATATTAGATTAGTGTTAAACCTATTTTATTGAACAAAAATCTCTCAACTTAGTACTTATCATTCGCTTTCATAGACACGACATAATTAACCACAAACATTGCGGTACACATTTTGTATATTTAAGATATGTGCGGGTGGGGTGGGTTATAAATATACGGAGAAATACATTCGTCCTGTATTCCATAGATGTTAAAAACGTTAAATTAAAATAAAAGTAAAAAACCGCATTTTTTCTCAATAAATAAACAATGAAAAGAAAAAAATGTTCCAGTATTTTTTAGGCAATACAAAAATTAATATTTTACTGATTTACACGCTACATACCAGTTTTAAAGTTTACATAAAGTATCGTAGGCTAGGCAACGTAAAAAAACGCGTTTTTCGAGGTAAAATAAAAATACGAAAACGAAAAGAACGTTTTTATCATCTATGCTGTATTCTGTTTCAGTTTGTTCAATTAAACCCTTTTGGTGCCATTTATAAAAGTCTGAAATAATTTAGATAATTACAGTTTTGACCAAACGTTATATCTCTGTTTCCACCGTGATAACAAGCTAGGTTTTTACTCCAGTAATTCGTGACTTTAGTTTTGCGGACATTATGATAAATAGGTTATGAATTCCAATGTCTCCAAAATGGTGAAATTATAAGGTGGAGCAAGCATGAGTTGCAACTAATCACGGCTTCAGCTACGACATCTTTTTTTTAAATCATCGGTTTTTTTACGATATGAAGGAAAGTATTCCAAGAAGATATCGCTGATGGGAAAAGGTGTTTGTCATTTTTTTGTTCTAAGGCAGATACTGAATAAAATCAATTGCATTTCTTATGTGATAATGAAAAGTTTGAAAAGTTCTTGCAGTAATAATTCTCTTATGTTTCTCGATGTATAGGTTAAGCAAAGTTGTAAGTTAATGACCGGGCTATAACAAAGAAACCCACAAGTTGCAAGTTAATGACGTTGCTCTAACATCTAAATTCATGATCCCCCCCCCCCCCTTCAAAACACCTCATTAACACCGTAACTATTTGTGCCCTTTCATTATACATTGTATCTGATTTAATTCTGGCATTACAAGTACATCCATCCCAATCCACATTAGCAAATTCTAAGGTCACATTAGTGTATAATTAAACATATGCGTATGCATTTAGGTTCAGGTTTTGACATGTCACACTAGTGTATGAACACTTTTGACATGTAGTCAAACACATTCTAAATGGTTTCTTGTTTTAATTTTCTATCATTTGACAAAGTGATACCTAGTCAGGACCCATTATCCCCCCTCTCCCTCTTTCGTTGACAGTTTGTTCAACTAACGCTGTCTCTGTTTCTATTATACATTAAAATCAGTTCACTGAAAATATTTTCATTGTCTCACAATACAGCAGATTGGATTGGTGTACACGTATTCCATCATACATTTATTTACACACACACACACACACACACACACACCTTACATTTAATTTGTAGCTATGTTTGAACCTTGTCCATAATTGAAGGTAGAAGCCTGTCTTTCATGAAAATTTTTTGTGATGCATGTGATACATCAATTATTTGCTGATATCTTGTCTATATCATTCTCATTTTCTTATATCTTTTGCTGTATTATGAGGTTGTGTTAAATAATTGTTTATTGTATCTTAATATCAGTCAAGGAAATTATTTTTAGTTGTATTCAGCTCTAATTTGATAGGAATTTTTTTTTTTTTAAATATCATTCATTGGAATTATAAAGTGCCCATTGACTGTTTCAGCTAAAACACTTTTTGGGGTTATTGTGAATTGGTTCAAGGACATTCTAGGTTATATCATTCGGATACATCAATACTGTTGGTACATCAAACTATTCAAGGTTATATGCACATCAGCATATGCAATATTCTAATTTATTAGGAACATTCTATACTAATTGACTACTGGTGTAACATTTATTTGGTACTTCATTTACTTCATTTTAACTTTGTAACTCATATAAATAGATCTATTTGTGGAAACTTGCTGGTTTACACTCTTTCTGTTACTTAGTTTAGAACCATAAAGTCGAAATAACACAATACTAATTTTTTCTAATATACTGTCAAAAAAGAACAGTGAACTGCATTTAAAGATAAACTATAAGATCTGAAAGGTCCCAGATTAAAAAAGATAGTATAGTAAAGTATTATGTGCAAAATGCTGTCCACATATCGCTATATTTCATCTCGTTTTCGCAACACTTTAGCGTACCTCGAAATAAAAATGTAGAAGTTCAAAAACCTGTTCTTGAAGAGACAATGCATGTAATATTATTGTCAGTTTCCTGAAAATATTCCGAATGTGTGTATGGTACAGTGATTCCAAAAGCGCTTATCGTAAATATATTCTCAAAGCGTTTATCATCAGAAATCCTTTCACCTAGTACGACCTATTTTGGCTTTTATCCATACATGTGTGTAACCTTGTATCGTCCACAATTTTTAACGCTGTTTCCATGTCAATGTTTATTAAATCTAAAATAGTTTTGAACGATTCACCTTATAGTTGCTAACTATTCGTCAAATACTTGTTAATTATTCAAACGATAGTTAACAAACAACGCTAGATATTTTGAAATTAAATAACTGTACTCAGGGCAATTTCATAAACTCATCGTGTACTTCAAGTTCGGTCGTGCTAGGCGATGAACATTTAACATACTTTGTATTCAAACAAATCAGGTCCAACTCCAAAATGCATAGATACGGATCTGCCATCTCTAAATGCGTTGACACATCAAGATGTATGTTGTTTGCTTGTTTTAATGATTAGTCTTAGCAAAACTGCATAGACACATATCAGATGTGCTCCGACAGGTCTGTGTCTATGCAATATATATATATATATATATATATATATATATATATATATATATATATATATATATATATATATATATATATATATATATATATATAATGATCCCACTGTTTGAAAGTAATATTAGAGGTACCAGGTTACCTGACTCACAAGTTTCAAACACATTGTATGGTCATTAAATCGGTACTTGTTGATATCCGGTAACCGAAAAGATCATTATCATTAGTCAATGAACTTATTGAAGTAAAATACCAGTCTCTCAAAGCCATTACAAGAAAGCATGAAATATCAAGGTGTTAACGTCCTTTAAACTAAAGGAAACTGGACATTTTATGAAGATATAAAATGTGTCTAGGTTGTTTGGTTTGATGGATAGACTGATATATGTACAGGCTGACTGCATAAGCAATGCGTTTTCTCACTCTTTGTTTTTTAGGTTACTTATACTAACCGCGCCCCCCCCCCTCTCTCTCTCTCTCTCTCTCTCTCTCTCTCTCTCTCTCTCTCTCTCTATATATATATATATATATATGTGTGTGTGTGTGTGTGTGTATGTATGTATGTATGTATGTATGTATGTATGTATGTATGTGTGTGTGTGTGTGTGTGTGTGTGTGTGTGTGTGTGAGAGAGAGAGAGAGAGAGAGAGAGAGAGAGAGAGAATTGGGGTGGTTTAAAGTTGGCATTGATAGTAGTAAAGCAAAATAAATGTTTTTTAATTCTCTGTATATAAAAGCAATGGCAAGGCTATAAGGATATTGTGTAAATTACTCATTTTACAGGTATGATATGTAGCCAGTAAACATCTTAAATCAGTATACATGTAAGTGATTACACACACACACACACACACACACACACACACACACACACACACACACATACACACATACATACATACATACATACATACATACATACATACATACATACATACATACATACATACATATATACGCGAAAGAAGTGAACATTACTTTAGGCTTCGGATGATAGATGATGAGACATTAACTGACAATAAAGTGTCGACTTTCAAATATATTCTGATATGAATGCCAATAAAGAGACTATAAAATACCCACATAACAAACAGATATCTTTTATGACAGGCTCTGATTGATTGCAAACGTTTCGCATAGAATAAACTTACAGCTATTAAGCAATCTCATCGGCGTAGAGAGGAGATATGTAAACGAAATATGTTTCAGTACACCAGAACTCGCCAGTCGTTTATGCAAATTTAAAATAGCATGGTTTGTGTTTGATTTATGGTGTGTATTGAGGGGCAGTCAAAAAGGACCGAAACCATAATTTGTGATATTATTTGTAAAAAATGTTATTGGTTATGTCCAGCTATTTTTGTCGGGTGGTTTATGATAATCGGAACATCTCGTGGCCTTACTATCAAAATCCGTTTCTGAAATACTTCGCTGGACGGAAAAAAGCGTAAAAAATTAAAATTTCTGTAATATGATGCAGCGCCGGTGCAAGGCATTTTGGTGCCCTAGGCGAGATCAGATATCTGGCGCGCCCCTCCCCCACTCGCCCATCATGAAATAAACCCTTAGCACAGCGCCCTAGGCGATTGCCTAGTTCGCCTAGCTGATGAGCCGGCCCTGATATGACGGGAGAACGCCCTCACGGGTGAAAGCAACTGGAACATCTCTCAGCCATTTTCGTCAAACTGAGATATGACATCGGTTGCAGCTGTAGGAATACATACACATTAACGGATTTGATTATTCGATTATGATAGCATAAAATGCGACCGAGGGTTTCAGGACTTAATTATTTTTTCAATATGGTCTATACATTAGTTTCTCAGTACTTAATTTTTAAATCATATTAAATCTTCTTCTTCTTCTTCTTCTTCTTCTTCTTCTTCTTATTATTATTATTATTATTATTATTATTATTATTATACAATACCTTCAAAGATGAATCCACGGTGAAGTTATTATGTGTTTTTGAGGGCTGGATATTGTCACATATTTAAGCTCTACATCAACATCAATGCTTCATTACTCACTTTGTACTGTCATTGAAGTTTACACATACAACCCATATACAATACTCAACTTAAAAAAACAATTGCATTACCTTTAAATCAAAACTAGCTTAATCTAACTGCATCACTAAAGTGAGATAGGAAAAATGCTCTAAAGTACACTGGGAATATAGTCGTTTGTTACTAAACCGGAAGTAACAATTGTTGTCTGAGTCAGGTCAGATCAAGTTATTTATGGCCAATTTTAGTAAAACGTTTATATTTGAATGTCACATCTATTGCAATTGTACACACGAGGTCTCTACATTTCATAGCAAACAAGGTGTCTAACAGATGCCTGAATGTGTGCACAGGATGCATGTTTTGTGACATTATGCACTCAAGACTGAAATCAAATTTATTGAGTCTTCCTTAATAAAATGGTATTTTGTTGTAATGCAGCCAAAATATATTTGTAACATAAGCTACGTACTATCTGAAAAAAATGTTTGAAAAATAAAAACGCGTATAAACGAAATTTTAACAGAAATGGAAATAAACATATCATTTTTATTTTTTAAAAACCATTTATAATTTAAACTGACACATTTGAGACAGCAAAGTGGACTAATGAAAGGTATTTAAAACACAAAATAGCTTGGGTCTGTAAACCTTGCCCACACTCACGTCTGCGGTTTGTGCCACAATACCTCACTGTCAATCGATGTCTTAACCAAACTGAACGATAAAATGGAATCCATGTTGCGTGTTAAACTTACTTCATTTTGCTGTTTTTGTATATCCAAGGGTAAATAGACATGGAAAAGTATATTTTATTAATATATTTGTTTTTATATTTACATTCTCTGACAGTTTTATTTAAAAGGCTTAGTAGACAATTTGAGTAGTCTCTGATATAGTTTGTATCTCCGTCCTCTTATCACGTACCATATAACTGTTTAGAAACAATTATTAAAAGCATTACAAGCATATATGTCTTACTCATATAGATAGCCAATCAAATAAAAAAACACATCAACTAACTGCTTGGACCTATAATAAATTGATATAAAGGCACGATATCCAGTAAAAAGATGTCTTCGTGTGTTCTGAATAGAGGCAGCAACCACTGTGAATTGGGTAGGAATACATGCTGATAATAATCTTTAATATATATATATATATATATATATATATATATATATATATATATATATATATATATATATATATATGTACATTTTAGGGAAACTTTAAATAAAAAAAATTCCAAAATTTAAATCGGTAAATTCTTAACTTCATCGTTCTATTTTTAAAATCAATATACAGAACACGTCGATCTTTCATGTGTATACCACTGACAGGACTCAGTTCACGATTATGTTTCCTGTAATGTCTCTACATTTGTTTCTCCATACTTAACTTTCCATTGCATCCAATTCATAATAAATGATATCTAATTTAATAAGATACACTCAAAGAATTTGCGGTGGAGTTTTCGTTCTAGATCATTCGTCTTTTTGGGAGAGGCTGGATGTAATGAAAGCATCGTGCAATAAATAGGTCGCAGATTTCACGTTTCAACATTAATGCTTCATTACACACTATATTCACAGACCCTAATGGTCAAATTCTAAAGAATAAACACATACCTTTAAATTAATACCAAAAACTACATAATCTAAATCTTGTATCACCACCAGAATGGGAGAGGAAACAATGCTCGTCAAATAGACGAACTACATTCGTAGGTACTAAACCGGAAGTAATGATTGTGCCGGCCAACGGGAGTCGTTGTGAACTGACCCGACGGTGGTCATGCTGTGTAATCTACATCTACTTTATTGATAACGTGTAAAAGAATAATTTATCAATACTTTAGTCAATAAAAGCATCACTCTATTTTCGAGAACAAGCAGCAATTACATAAGTCGACACTAGTCTTCTGTTCCTTCCCAACCTGCACATTTCAATGATCAGTCAGGTGACTTCATGATCCTGTTCAATACGACAACTATATGGAAACCAGCTGATACATTTATGAAACTATTTGCACAAGTTCGGTCAAACATGAAAGCGACCTCGTACTTGAAAAAAAAAAGAACATAGGAATCAATCGGCCAAGAATAAAGGCTATGATGATGTCATTTGCACGTGATATAATTCTATAAAAAGGTTCATGTATGTGCAATGATGGCTACTGTAGTATTTCCAATGTGTTTTCCCAATCATTGTCGGGAGAGATAGAACATGTTCCAGTTGTTTGAGCTTGTATTTGTTTGCATGCGAGTGAAATTTTTTCAAGCAATAAATGATATCAGAAGAATTGTAAAAGCTGAAATTTGAATTCACGTTTGGTCTGCTAGGAATTATATTTTTTCGATTAAGAATATTTATTTATTTATTTATTATTATAGTCGTAAAAGGTAAGTGTTTGTGGGTTACTTGTTCGAATGGTTTATTTTAATGACAGATCTGATTGTACCAAAACAGTTTGTTACAGTAAATAAAGATTAAACATATCGTATCATACCAAATTACAACTTGCATAAAAAACAAGTACTTTTCAGTTTTTTTTAAAGAATATTTTTAAACATATTTTTATGTGTGGGCTATTCTTTCAAACACAAGAATGAAGAGAGATCTTAGACAATTCAGTAATTGTTTAAATATTAGTTTATTAGCTAACTGCAATAAAGCCATTCTATACAATTCTAATAATATTCGCTTATCAAACGAAGACGCAAATGATGGTACATGAAATCGAAGCCATGTTCATATTCAAAAGCAAGGGAAAATAACAGAATTTCCCCGCGTATATGAGTAGGAATGACATTATATACCAAAGTTAAGTTAAGAAAAAAATTGTGAGAACAAATTTAAAAAAAAAAATACTAACTATATCAGTTTCCAGTTAGCAATGGCAAAAAAAAAAACGAGTAATTTACAATGAAGGCAATTTCATACTGATTCTTTTGCCCATTTGTTTAAAATAAAAGGTATTACAGTCACGAAGAATATATTTCCGCATTCCGGATTCAGTAATGGAATACAATTTCGTGACCCAATTTACATTGCCCCCTTGAATCCGATCAATTTAAAAAAGTCAAAACTTGTATAATAATCTTATTTTGGAGACTTTGTTTCTAGTACCAGATGCTCAGTTTTTACATGTTCACAATAATTGTACATTTACTGTAGAGCACGGACCGCCGTGTCTTTGGCATCATATGACTGATCAATTACTGTTCTGATTTGTAACCGCCGGCAGTGCATCGGGTTTAATATAAAACTATATATACATCAATGTCATTAAACTGCGACAATTGCTCATCGATTCGTGACTAATGTTTTTCTCAGATGGTATCAATACTAATATTACAGTAGCAATAACAACTTTTACTTTCTACTAGTATCAGTAATAGCGTTACTACTTTACTTTCAATGTCACACTACTCAAGTACCATTACAGATAGAATTATGACAGTAAACACGACTGCAGTAGTCACAGCTCTTGCTACTACTACTACTGCTGCTGCTGCTGGTAATGATAATAATAATAATAATAATAATAATAATAATAATAATAATAATAATAATAATAATAATTCAACTGACCCTGCGACACTGCTTCTGGCCCACTACCACTACGACTATGACAGTAACGATTGCACCATTACTGTACAATTTAAAGGCTTTAGCTACTACTGCTACTACTATTACTACCACTGCTATCGATGATGATGATATCACGCCGTCACTGGCAAATTGCTTCGAGTGTCACATATTTCTACTACTACAACTACTTCTAGTGCTGCTGCTTCTACTACTACTATTACTGTTTATTTGTATAAGCTTTCTTCTCACATATACCGTTTAGCATGCCTATTGTACATTTTACATTACTTGTTAATTTATTATTCACCTCAGCGTTTTCAAAACCAAATTATCAGTGTTTTAATTTAGTGAATGGTTTTCAATAAAATGCACTTAATTTTTCTCATTTTCAGATGTTGTTTGATGGTCCATGTTTATGGATTTTAGCTACATTAAAAGCAATATTTCGCGATCCATATAACTTTATCTCAGCTCAGATCAAATTGAATCTGTTGTGATTTTGAAGTAATCTTCAGACATATTTAATCGTGACGGCCAAACCTACCAGAGTACCGTACAAGAATTGAGCCAAACCTACCAGAGTACCGTACAAGAATTGAGCCAAACCTACCAGAGTACCGTACAAGAATTGAGCCAAACCTACCAGAGTACCGTACAAGAATTGAAGCAAACTTATTAGCGGACTGTAAAAAAATTTAAGCAAGCTTACCAGAGTGCAAAATTTGAAAATTTAAGCAAGCTTACCAGAGTGCCGTATGAGAATTTAAGCAAACTTACCAGAGTGCCATTTGAGAATTTAAGCAAACGTACCAGAGTGCCATATGAGAATTTAAGCAAACTTTCCAGATTACCGTATGAGAATTTAAGCAAACTAAACAGAGTGCGTACGAGAATTTAGGCAAACTTACCAGAGTGCCGTATGATAATGTAAGACATTGCCTATCAAATGGTTGACAGCATACTGCAGGACATTTAAAAAATAGTACGTCACTATGATTAGCTGGCTAAAACTAAAATGCCAGATTATTTCGATACTAAATTACCTGCACGCAACCATACTGTATATTAGATATCTTTTTTTCAGAAACAAGTGATCCCTTAGTAAATGTCCAGCTTAAGTTATGTGTACCTAACGTATCTAAAATGACGTTATAATGACGTTATAAAATAAACATATTATTAATAAGACCCAGCTGTTATTCAAACGTACCATTAAATAAGTGGCCCCATGGTAAACGTTCGTGTATCAAATTCTAACATTACATTAATACTCAGTAATTTGGGATCGAATGCGTTCACCTCTATAAATATTCCACATGTTTAATTTACTGTAAAGTTACAATTGATAAGGAAGACAATTCACAAATGTGTGCAAGGTTCTTTTATGCTTGTTCCATTAAACGCATACACCTGGTGTAACTAATTTCCGATAATATTGCAGCATATTTCGAACCATTAAAAATACGCAAACTGTTGTCAACATATCCTTGTCGTCATCCGTTTAACTTTTGACAAATGAATGACAATGGGCTTTGTACATTTTATACACTGAACACTTAGC
>JARLTB010000507.1:200000-252527 GCA_030141615.1 Unio pictorum
TATATATATATATATATATACCTCAAACAGTTTGAAGGTGGGGTGTGTATATTCTGCCTCTAGTCTGGGGACACGTATTATACAATCGCATATCTAGTAGATTCCTTCTTCCTTAGTCGGAAGTCAGTCGAACATGAATAGAACGCCGTGGTGTTGGAAAATTTCCTAACCATTTTGATGATTAGTGACAAAATGATGAACATACCACGGTTTGCTGCCATATTGTATGCGTCCATGAGGGATCTCAGGATGGTTCATGATCTGACACGTGACACAGAATTCGCGTTTGAATTTAGAAATATAGAAAATAAATAGGCAAAATCCTAATGGACAAACTCACGATCTTTACAATCTCACAACCTTTAAAATCTCATTATCTTTGCAAACTAAAAATTCCTATTATTTTTTGTATATAGCTATTAAGCGGGCTGACGTCTGTTATATCGACCGTTCTGTGATGAGTCTAGCACCAGCGGACAATGTTCACCGTATCAATTCATGCAAACGGATATTGAGGGAGAAAAAAAATATTCATTACACATTCAGTATCCAAAAATATCATCATCATTGGCGCCTTAGTCTCGGGAGACCATACGGATAGCGCCCTTAGGTTGTCGTCTGTCTTTTGGTTGTTGGCATCGTCTGTTGTGGCTGTGGAGGCCTATGCGCGAGTGGCAGTCTCTCTTGCAGTTTGTGCAGACGTGCTGGGAAGCCTGAGTTGCTGTGGCGACGTTTGCTCAGCAGGGAGAACATACTGTGGGTACTTGCACGCTGCGGGATTTCGCTGTTTGGGACACGGTCTTGCCAGCTGATTTTCAAGATGCGTTTAAGGCACCGTATATGGAAGGAGTTGAGCCGGCGCTCTTGGCCCATGTAGGTACTCCATGTCTCAATTCCATATAGAAGGGTGCTGAGAATGCAGGCTTGATAAACTTTGACTTTGGTTTGCACTGTCAACGCGTTGTTTTCCCACACCCTATTCGTCAGTCGTGACATGATGGTGTTTGCCTTTCCAAGCCTTCTGTCCAGCTCCTTATCAAGCGAGAGAGTGTTGCTGATGGTTGACCCCAGGCAGGTAAAGCTGTTGACTGCTTCCAAGGTTTCACCGTTGATTTTGATTGTAGGGGCAATGGTGGTATCTTGCACGCTGAACTTTCTCTTTTCCAGGCTGATGGTGAGTCCAAACTGCATGCAAGCATTAGCAAAACGGTCTCCCAGTCTCTGAAGGGCTTCCTCAGTGTGTGCCACAAGAGCTGCGTCATCTGAAAAAAGTATCTCCCTGATGAGCACAGCCCTCACTTCCGTCTTCGAGCGCAGTCGTGCCAGGTTGAACAGCCTCCCATCGGACCTGGTGTGTATATATATGCCATCAGTGGACGAGTCAAAGGCGTAGGACAGTAGCAAGGAGAAGAAGATCCTAAATAGGGTTGGTGCCAGAATGCAGCCCTGCTTCACACCACTGTTAACTGGGAAGGCGTTCGAGGAAGATCCATCATACAAGACTGTTCCCTTCAAATCTGCATGAAAAGAAATTATCATGCTGCGGAGTTTTAAGGGACAACCGATCTAACTGAGAACTTCAAAAAGGCCCTTCCTGCTGACTAAGTCATAGGCCTTGGTGAACATTATGTAGAGTGGTTGACCTTGCCCTCTGCTCTTCTCTTGGAGTTGTCGTAGAGAGAAAATCATGTCTGTTGTCGACCTGCCTGCTCTGAAGCCGCACTGGGATTCTGGGTACAAACGGTCTGCCAGCAACTGCAGCCTGTGTAGTATGATGCGGGTATACACTTTACCAACGATGCTCAGAAGCGAGATCCCTCTGTAATTATTGCAGTCACTGCGGTCGCCCATGTTTTTGTAAACGGTCACAAATGTGGCATCACGCATGTCTTGGGGGACTGCTGCTTCCTCCCAGCAGAGGCAAAGTAGTTCGTGCAGTGGTTGGAGCAGTGTTGGTTTCCCACATTTGATAGGTTCAGGTGGGATGCTGTCACTACCTGGTGCTTTGTCATTTGGTAGGGAGTAAATTGCTTTGCTGAGCTCTTCTAAGGTTGGCACTTTGTCGAGCTCCTCCATGATGGGAAGATTGTTTATGCTACTGAGTGATGCTTCAGTGACTAACGTTTCACGGGAGTATTGCTCTGAGTAGTGCTCGACCCATCTGGCCATCTGTTGCCCACGGTCTTTGATCTTCTCTCCCATTCTAGATTTCAGGGGAGCGACCCCTTTTTCTGTAGGGCCTAGAGCCTTCTTGATGCCACTGTACATACCTTTTATGTTTCCGGACTCGGCACTGCGCTGGATTCCTTCACACAGTTGATGCCAGTACTCGTTCGCGCACTGTCTAGCGATGCGTTGGGTGTTGCTTCGAGCACTTTTAAGAGCAGTATGCGTCCGTTCATTGGGGCATTTTTTGTACTCTATAAAGGCTTTTCGTTTCTCTTCGATTTGTGGTTTCATCCTTGTTAGGTGTGCGTTGAACCAGTCCTGACTGGGTCGTTCTATTTTGCCAAACGTGGACATGGCTGTTTTGTAGATGGCACCATTTATAGCGTTCCATTTGGCTGTGGAGTCGTGCTCTAGCAGGTCCTGGAGAGCCTTGCCCAGGACGGACATATACTCCTGCATCTTGGATGGGACCGACATCTGTGCGGTGTTTATGCGTGGGTGTCCTTTTGGTTTTGAGCGGTGTAGTGTATGTGGCTGTAGTCGCACCCTGCTTCTCACGAGGGCATGGTCGGAGTCGCAGTCTGCACTGTGGTAGGTTTTGGTGGAAAGGACCCTCTTAAGGGCAGAGCGCCTGGTGATGACCAAGTCAAGTTGGTGCCAGTGATGGCACCTGGGGTGTTTCCATGACACTTTGTGTTGTGGCTTACCCTTGAAAAAAGTGTTTGTTATGCACAGGCCATGGTAGGTGCACAGCTCCAGCAGTCTCTGACCGTTTTCGTTGGTCTTTCCAATACCATGAAATCCGAGGCAGGTAGGCCATGACTCGTGATCCTCACCTACTCTTGCATTGAAGTCGCCGAGGAGAAAAAGTGATTCGTGTTTGGGGCATCCTTTAATCTGTTCGTCCATCTGCCCATAGAACTTATCCTTTGTGTCTTCTGAAGACGAGAGGGTGGGGTCGTAGACACTGATGATGCTGACAGGACCTTCAGCAGTGGTGAGGCGGATGGACAAGAGACGCTCAGTGCCCCCTGTGGGAGGTTCAACCAAGCCCAGAAGATGCTGACGGGGCTCCTCAGGTTCGCGACCCTTCCAGAAGAAAGTGTTATTTTCCTCTCTGAGGGAGCCACTAGAGGCCAGTCTAGTTTCCTGGAGGGCAGCTATGCTGATATTTAGCCTGGTGAGTTCTCTATCGATGATGGCCGTTTTCCTGGTGTCATCCACTTCTCTGAGGTAATCGGAGGTGCCTGTACACATAGTGCGTACATTCCAGCTTGCAAATCGAAGAGCTGGAGTCTTCTTTATTGGTTTCTTTTTCTTTTTATCCGGTGTGGAATTTTCTTCTGTTTGTCATGTTGAGCAACACAATGAGCTCCAGACACCCACTAGAGCAGGCAGACGATGGCGGGTCAACACCTTATTGACCGGGGGCTGCCCGGCTTGAGGCGGGCGGTAGATGGCCAGTGGGACACGATGATCCCTCCCACCATCAAAGCTGACCCGTGGCGCCCCTTCCCTACGCCAATCGGGTGGGACTTATCACCCGTACACTGTCAGTTTCCGTGTTGTTTCCTCACTTAGTAGCGAGACTGGAGTTACCTCTCCAGGACGCAAGCCTGGGCATGGAATATGGAGATCCTGGGTTGTCAGGATCCCCGTCTCGTCCTTGCTGGTTGGGTCCAAAGGAATGCTGAGCATGATATTTGGCACCAGTTTGGATGCAGGAGCTGCCGGAAGGAAGTCGTATTCGACTTCCAGCCGCCTTGGGGGCTCCACTCCGGATTTTCTGTCAGGGTTTACTCCCGTAGCCTTTCCTTCTCCCGAAGATATCCACAAGGCAGTGGGGCCATTGGTTTTCAATCAGAGTTTCCTTCTCCTAGAAAAATTGCTTTGACCAGGCTAACGAGCTTCATCTACCCGGGTTTGGAGTCAGAGTTTCCCTTCTCTTAGACTGGTTGTCTGCCAAGGCTAATGATCCCAGTCTGCCATCCCAGTTATACCGCCGAGCACTCGGTCGCGCCACACAACAGGCTCTGTGAAAACAAGGGGCCCCGCGTGAAGGTGATGTTGTGGACACAATAGTGTAGGAGAGGCTATATGCAAGTAATTTCCTGTCCATCAGAGCGAGACAGTGGTCCTGAAGCGATCACTAAACCTGCAAAGGAGAGGATATGAGAGACGCTTCACTTCCCTTTGGCAAGCTGGACGTCAGGCATAGACCTTGCACCCATCCACACGAAGTCATTGTCCTCAATTATCGCAAAATTGCGTAACTTCTTTTTATCGACGTGGTTATACAGCCCTTAACCGTACTGGCACAGTTGTTGACCCCAAAATTATTTTCAGAAAAGTATACTTCCCTTTTCTTTAACAGCAAATACAAGGAAATAATTTACTCTGCAAGTTATAATAATAATAATAATAATAATAATAATAATAATAATAATAATAATAATAATAATAACAACAACAACAACAACAACGAGAACTTTGTATAGCGACTAATCTTTCGAAGCTCTAAGCGCTTTACACCATCAATAATGATATGACTACACTACAGAACAACAAATGACAAAAACAATGAAATTGGAAAACATAAAAACATGCTGAAAACATATAAGATACAAAAACATGATTAGGTCGCTAAGTTTGTCCCTGCAGTCGAAACAGGTGAGTCTTAAGAGCACTCTTAAAAGGGATCTTTGTGTCTAATTTAGATGGGCAAATGGTATGCAAACGAACGTTATCCATATGACTTTGTTTTCACCGTGGTAACAATGAGTATACGATTATCAGAAGAAGAGCGTTAAGTATCTAGCAGGTGTCACACATGGGTGAGGCTGGATAGGTATGTTGGACTGGAGTCTGTAAGTGAAACATAGCACAGAGAACAAATTTTGTGTTTGATTCTGTATCGAATTGATAGCCAGTGTAGGGTACAGAGCAGTGGTGAGGTGTTCTCTGATCGAGGTACTCTAAAGATGATCCGTGCAGCTGTGTTTTGAACTTTTTGAAGTTTCTGGAGTAAATATTGTGACGAACCAGACAGAACTGAGTTACAATAGTCCAGTCTTGAAAGTACTAATGAACACACAAGTGTTTTAGTGGCATCAACTGAAAGATATTTACGAATTGAACTGATGCGTCTCAATTCAAGATATGCAGCCCTGCATTATGTTCATGGCATGTTGGTGCAATGTGAGAGTACTGTCTAGAGTAACGTCTAGGTTTCGTACTGACTATGAGAATTTAATGTTGGTGTTGCTGATATTTATTGTCTGAGGTAAAGGATGAGAATGAGAAAGTCTTTGTGCTGTGATCAGAATAGCCTCAGTTTTATCATCATTCATCTGCAGCTTGTTACATGTCATTAATGATTTCACATCAGAAATGCACCTCTCTACTCCATGGATGGTAGCATCAACTTCAGTTGGGTGGCTAGACTTGTATATTTCGGTGTCATCAGCATACACTGGGTGATGATCTATGACATTTGAGAGTGGCTGAGTGTACAGAATGAAGAGAACAGGTCCAAGAACAGATCCCTGTGGAACACCACAACATACGTCAACTGGGCTGCAGTGTATTCCATTTGCAGATATAATTTGTGTCCTGTTGACTAAGTAGGACTTGAACCACTGTAAGGCTATATTCTGAATGCCAAATACATGCTGGAGACGGTGAAGTAATATATCATGGTCTATTGTGTCAAATGCTGCAGATAAATCCGGGAGAGTGAGGACTGTAATATTTCCACTATCCAAAGCAGAGAGAATCTCATTAAATATTTTCAGAAGAGTTGTTTCAGTACTGTGGCAAGGGCGATATGCAGACTTACATTGCTAAAAAAAGACTGTTTGAATTCAAATGAGATACAAGTTGAGTTAGAACAACCTTTTCTAAGATTTTTTATATGAATGGGAGATTAGAAACTGGGCGGTACTTCTTTTAATCGTTATGGTCAAGTGTTGGTTTCTTTAGCAGTGGCTTTACTATGGCAGTTTTGAAAAATGATGGGAATTCCCCGGATGAGAGAGAGAGAGAGAGCGAGAGAGAGAGAGAGAGAGAGAGAGAGAGAGAGAGAGAGAGAGAGAGAGAGAGAGAGAGAGAGATTAATAACATCAGTTAGTGAAGGCAATATTGGGTCTAAGCACTCAAGCATCAGTGAATTGGATCAAGTTCACAAGACTTTGGTGCACTTTTCATCATGATTTTCCGTACTAAATCAATAGAAACAGGTTCAAATGTTCCTAACGGTTGTCGCTGAAATTCTGCATCATAACTGTATGGTGACGAAGAAGTTGAAATTGTTCTGTCAAGCGAATCTCTAATGGTTTGTACTTTGTAACGGAAGAAATTTGTAAATTGGTCTGGAAGGTCTAGTGGAGAGAATGTTGTGCGAAGTGGTGTACATTTGTTCCTTGACATTAATTTGTTAGTTATCTCGAAGAGCTCTTTGCAGCTGGAACTCTTCATGATCTTAGTACTGTAGTAGGATAATTTGGCTAAATGGACTATGTTTGTGACGTTCTTCTTAGCTGCTTCGTAGATTTCTTTATGAATAGTGAGTCTGTTGGAAAACCAAAGCCTCTCTGCTTTTCAGCGATGTCTTTTAGCAGTGCGAAGCTGGTCCCTAACACTGGTATACCATGGAGAACACTTTTTTATTGATACACTTCATTTGGTGGCTGGGGCATGTTTTTCAAGTAATGAATGAACGCAAACAGTTATCAAGTTGTTCCGCTGTTGGATGTAAGAAAGTTGTTAGGTTTTCTTGGATGTCAGGCATGAATTTGGTTCTTTTTATCATACGGATTTTTCTCTTAGTAGCAAATAGAGGTGGAGGGTTAGGGACTGATACGTCGAGATGGCATACAATGCAGAGGTGGTCCGATGCAAGTGCGTGGGATACAAGGGTGGATTGCAGAATATTATTATCAGATCTATAAAGAAACCAATCTAAAATGTGACCAAATTTATGGGTAGGTTGGTTAACTGACTGTTTAAGATTGAAAACATGAATGGAATCTAGGAGTTTTGACGTGTATGGTTTTCCAGGACAGTCAAAGTTAAAGTTGAAATCTCCAAGAAAAATTAGGTTACCACCTATCAAATTTCCATACTCTAGAAGATTTGGAAACTGCTCCAAAAAGAGAGATTCAGTCAGCTTGTTTTTTAATTGAAGGTTGTGTTGTACTTAAGGCATTTGATCATGGAATTCTTTGTAATTACAGCGATTCCAAATCCGCGAGAGTTGCGGGGGAACGACTTGATGAAGTAAAAATCCGCACACTTAGGTTCATCACCTGCCAATTGTAACCATATTTCTGTCAGGAAGAAGACGTCAATATTCTGGTCGTTGATAAAAAGTAACAATTTCTGTGCGCTTTTTCGGTGATCCTTCTGACTGAGCGTTGAATAATGCAATACGTAGTGGTATCCCTGGGACAGTTGACACAACGGTTGACGATTTAAGAGGAATTTGAACCAGGTTATTGAAATTAACGGCAGAATTTTAAATTGTTTATCTGTTACGGGCGAAAGGGAGATAACTGGAATTCTTCTTCCTGTTCTACGCCGGCCAGCTTTGAAAGAACGTTTCTTTTTTTCACTTCCGTATTCTCAGTTCGTTCAGTCTTGAGCACAATGTAGTACCTAGAACCAAGGTGTGGTCATTTAATCCAATTAATGAGGGTCCGTCGTATTGTAAGCGGTCACGTGACGGAGGTTTATTAAAAAACAAATGACGTCTTAACAGTGGAATAAAACAGCTGAGAACAATTAGAATTGTTCTCGTTTCCAAAACAAGGAGATGAATTAACACATACGAACGGAATAGCCAATGCATGATGAAACACAAAATTGTAGACGAAGATAGAGAACAAGCACAAATATCATAAATATAGCACAAAATCGGAAGAGCCTTTCTCGAGCAGTTAAGCGATGGCGGCCATCCAAGTTGAACCGTTTTGTATCACACTAGTGGCAATGCAATATCACCACTTCACGAACGAAATATTTCTTTATCTTCAAGAGCGAAATATTTTTTTATCTACTAGATCATAGGAGGGGAATTAGCTTTTAGTGTTCATAATGAATTCTGTACATATTTTTTCTTTTATATTCTTCCTATTGAAATGCTATCATTTCTTCCACTGTCTATTTGTATGCATGTTTGGCAAGGATATGTATATTCAATCATTCGACTGACACATGAAGCATGTATATACATCCTCTCCACACTAATAGGCTACCTCTGACAATAAAAATGTAAATGTATATGACTTTCTATTAATTCTCTTCCTCAGTTGATTTAAAAGACGTATATAATGCATGAAAAAGAGCAAGCTTAAAACTCCATCAATCAAGAACCACAAGAACATTGGAAAATGTTATTGAAGTAGCTGCCAAACGAGGAAATCGATAAATTTCGTACCGATCCAACGCGGTTATTCCTTCCTAATGCGATTTCCAAATTTCTTTCCTGTAGGAATTTTGCATTGATTTCTTATGAAAACAAAGTTATCGCACGTAAGAAAAAACACAGAGTGTTTGCCGTGTGAATCAAACGAGATCGAAAGCAAATGTCGTCTTTCTTTGGGACACACCGTCAATAATGATTTACGGACACCGTAGTTTAATCTCTTACATGGACCACATCACAAATGAAGAACTGCGTAACATGATCAGACAGACACAAAGTAGACCATTATAAAGACCTCATCACCACTATCAAAAAGAGAAAGCTGAAATAATATGGCCATGCCAGTACAGCCAACAGTCTATCCACAACAGTACTGCAGGGCTTTGTCCAGGGTGGCAGAAGGAGAGGTAGACAGAGACAAATGTGGACTGACATCACAGAATGGACTAGGAAATGTTTTTTTGCGGAGACACAGGCATTGGCACACGATCGAGACAAGTGGAGGGAACTGGTCAGATGTTCTACGGCACAGTGCCTCAACGACCACACTAGGTTAAGAGACTGATGACGATGGTCATGATATTAACAGTTAGTATGGGCTTGGGCCCGTCTGTCAGAACTTCCATACTTTGATATCCGGATTATATTGTTTTCCTAGACATACAAAATAGCTAGTATAGAAATTAAAAAGATCTCGCGAGATGTTAAGCAAATGCATGAATACACTGCCAACTGTGGACATCACTTTTCTACTACAGCTTTTTCTGCATTATTAACATTTCAAGAGGTTTGCACTTTGCCCTAGTTAGCTAATAAATATATATTGTTCTTAAAATAAATGCGTTGTTGAGTGTTAATATATAGTGTTATTATAATAAATGCGTTGTTGGGTGTTAAAGAGAATGCTTCTCATTTTCCTTTGTATGTCAAGTGGGTTATTCATGCTTGTTTATTTGCAACCTTGAACCACAACGAAAAAGTAGTTACAGCCTCGTTTGAGAGCATGGTAATACGGAAACAGAAAAACGACAGTATTGATTTCTTACTTTCGGAACTGGCCGGTAAAATACTGGCTCACCAAGGTCTACAAAAACGTTAAGGTATACAATAAATATTCTTTTCCAATCAGTCAAGAAAATCACTTAAGGTATAGATATAAAATACGTTAAAGAATACTTTGAAGGAATGTGAAAAGTCGTTTTTTAAAAAAAAAAAAAGAAATGAAAAGTTAAAAC
Source organism: Unio pictorum (assembly GCA_030141615.1). Lineage (NCBI taxonomy): Eukaryota > Metazoa > Mollusca > Bivalvia > Unionida > Unionidae > Unio > Unio pictorum. The sequence goes on from JARLTB010000507.1 coordinate 209,829, forward strand.
TCACCAAATGCAACACGTGTGGCTAAAGCTTAAAAGAACAGTGATTTTACTATAGTTTCGCTATTTAATATGAGATGTTATTTCCATTTATAGCAAGCAAAATGGTCAGTGATATTTATATATAATACCTTGTTTTTGCTGGTATCGCTGGAAGGGAAAAAATGCTTTTGACAATATTGGTCTTCAGTGAAAGAATTTAGTCGCCACCATGAACTATGCGACTGCATATAGAAAAACATAAAGTACAAAATTAGATGTGTACTTTTGAAATTGCAAATAAGTTAGTAAAACACACAAATGAAGCAACGAAGTAAAATACGCTGATTTGTCTAAGAAGTATGTAGTTAAACATTAAACTGAAGTAGAGTAAAGAAGTAATATAAATTGTTTTTTCGGAGAAGTGGTAAGTAAAGCATATTAACTGAAGTACTCCAAATAGGTAATGTAAAATTGTGTTTCTAAGAAAATATTTAGCAAAACATTTGCTTAAAATAATGTAAAGACTAATATACATTGATTGTTTTTCTAAGAATGATCACTGTATCCGTACAGACGCATCGCATCATTTGTATATGTTACACAATATAATTTTAAGTTAACATATCTCCTGTACATAAAAAGCTCTAGATATTCATATAAAAGCATATACAATGTTGAGCAAGAAATCCATACGTGCTGTTTGATTTGCAAAAAATAAGACATTAGCATAAGTGGAGACTGGACCGGAGATGACCGGAGATGAATGATTAGGAGATTTTTTAATAATGATTTAAATGCTGTCTGATATTTTTTCAGCGTATGACCATCCATTTGGAACTATATCGGCTGTTTCTGTACGACACAGAATATTAATTGGAAGTATGTTGGACAGAAGTATAAAAGGATATAAACAAGATTTAGGATCGAGTCGGAAAATATATGATATTGTGTATCGAAACAGCTTTACTACTACTACTACTACTACTACTACTACTACTACTACTACTACTACTACTACTACTACTAATAATAATAATAATAATAATAATAATAATACTACTACTAATACTACTACTACTACTACTACTACTACTACTACTACTCCTACTACTACTACTAATACTACTACTACTACTACTACTACTACTACTAATACTACTACTACTACTACTAATACTACTACTACTACTACTACTACTACTACTACTACTACTACTACTACTACTACTACTACTACTAATACTACTACTACTACTACTAATACTACTACTACTACTACTAATACTACTACTACTACTACTACTACTACTACTACTACTACTACTACTACTACTACTTACCGCTCCGGTGGCCATTGTGCTTAGAGCGTCCGCTTCGGATGCGGGAGGTCGTGGGTTTGAGCCCTTGCTGAGTGTTTTGCTAAAGACTTTTAAAAATTGTACAAGAAGCTGTCTCGCTTTGCGCTCTGTATTAAGTTGTTAGTATTAGACTGGTCGGCCTGGTGTCAGGATAAAGTGACTGGGTGGCGCCTGATGATATTACGGATTTTTAAAAAATATAAAATCCAAATCTCTCTCTCTCTCTCTCTCTCTCTCTCTCTCTCTCTCTCTCTCTCTCTCTCTCTCTCTCTCACACACACACACACACACACACACACACACACACATGCCTATTACTACTACTTGTCGTTGGTAAAAGATGATGATAACACATTTGCTCAATAAAGACTCATCTGCAAAGTTGTCTTCAACTTATAGGTATATTATATTTTAAATCGTTACAGGTGGCCAAGAACGCTTTTATTTGTTACCCTTTTTAATGCAAAAAAGGCAAGGCTGTTTCAATTACATATATACAAGGGTAGGGAATTCTAAAAGAAAGTTACACTATATTTGGAAATTGTTACTTCTGGATCATTGACTATAGAGATTCTAATTAGTGGTATATCTGACATTATGGATAGTACATGTATTTGATGATCGAAGTTCGATTAGGTCATATAGATTTACCTGTCATGATTCATTTAAAATAAAGAATACTTTTAGAAAGCTGGATGCAAATGTAGACATAAAACCATGAAATCAGAGGGAGAAAGTCCAAATAGGAAACATTTACAATAAATAACTTTTTGAAATTCTTTGCAAATCATTCCTGTTGTAAAATTTAATTCTGGGTGAAAATAAAGTGCATCAGTTTGACACCTGTGAAAATAATCGTATACCGTTCTGCATTTTCACGTGCAGCTTCCAACAATACTAAAAACTAATTATTCCAACGATATATAAATAAGACTGACCGAGGAAAAAGTGTAAACGTACAATTTCGCAACATCTGTGCGAACTCGATTCCAGCAGTGAAATGCAAATTTGCATGTATTTTAAATATGCATTATATTATTTGTTACTGTTATAGTTATTCCTTCAAGCTGTCATACACGATCAAACATACTCCTTCGGATGATATATATAAACACTCACGATTAACAAATCCAGTCAGTCATCGATATTTCGTATTTAATTAACAACGTCCTGAAATTTCACAATAACAAGATCAGTTCTGTGTGTATGAATATCAAATTCAGATTCCCCCCCCCCCCCCCCCGATAATACAACATAGCTTTCTTTCAAGAAGCACATAAAAAGTTTATATTTTAATCTTAAGGGAATGGGCAAACTTTTTGTAAAACTTTTTTTTTTTTCGGAATTAATTTAGATAATACTTTTAGATAATAATTACCAATAGCTATGTTTATAAATAATACAGAACTTCGTGTTAGACTTCAAATTTAAGAGGTGTGATAATTGGGCTTGCGAGCGGTCGGCTGAATACAAATGGTAATGGGTACGACGTTCTAATAGACAGGATACTCATTTGTCACTTATAAACGTCAGGTCACATTGCATGGCGACGACTATGACAGATTGTCAACAACTACAAGAATGTGAATCCGAGTTATTTACAAAAATTGTTACAAATACTTAAGTCACCCCTTTCTGAATGAATACTAAAGAGTATCCCCTTTCTGAGTATTAAGAAGGATATTTGTAGTACTAAAGAAAGTCCCGTTTCTGAGTACTAAAGATAATCCCTTTCTGAGCACTAACAACATCCTGTCTGAGTACTAAAGATAATCCCCTTTCTGAGTACTAACGATGTCCCTTTCTGAGTACTAAAGATAATCCCCGTTCTGAGTATTAAAGAGAATCCCCTTTCTGAGTACTAAAGATAATCCCCTTTTTGAGTACTAACGATGTCCCTTTCTGAGTATGAAAGATAATCCTTTCTGAGTATTAAAGATAAACCCCTTTTTGAGTACTAAAGAAAATCCTCTTTCTGAGTACTAACGATGTCCCTTTCTGAGTACTAAAGATAATCCCCTTTCTGAGTAGAAAGAAAACTTGAATTAAAAAATATGTTTGAAACGTGCCTGTCTCCGCCTGCTTAGATGTCTTCCTTGAGCAGCAATCTGATAATATATTATTTTCTTGTACTCATTTCATAAAAGAAACACACATGTCTGATCGAACGTGTCTTTTTAGCTGATCGCCACTATTACTGCATATATAAATCTTATAGAACGACTTAACATATTTTCATTGGAATGCAAATAAGCCATGATTTTGTGGAAATAAATTACCGCTAGTATTACATTCTAGATTCAATTTAAATACACGCCAGCCTGCACATTTATTCTATCGGAAATCACTAAGCCCGAGGAAGATTTTCTAGATATGCCGACCATCATAAGCGTAAATTCTTCTCTTTCAAATATAATGAAGTGAATTCTTTCCTCGTCTTTATAATGGATCAATAATCACGGCCTGGTTTCTTTAGGCAAGTTCCCAATATTACGCACGCAAGATCTGCTTGTGCTTCGCGGATGTAATTACATGCAACTGTTGTTAGTTAGATCGAGCCGTGCCTTAACTGCACTACCATTTATAAGCTGTACAGTGGGGTTCCTTTTCAAACTTACTAAGAAGCTTTCTTTCAAACCTTTCAAATATTGTGAGGGTGATATTGCACACTGACGTTTTCGATCGTTCACAGCGCTCGTACTTGTTAGCGTAAATTGCAGTGACGTGCCAGGGTAATAAAGAATACTAATGCGGTGGTCCAAGTTTCGGTCTTGCCAGCATCGAGGCCCGTATACCAGTGTATATATGAGTGCTATAAAAAGCACAGGCAAAGTTCCTGTCCGATTTTTGTTATCTTTATCTGCTTTTCCCACCTATATATTTTGACTAAGCGTACAAGATCTCGCACAAGGGTTTACTTTGCGACGGATGTTTTACAGTGTATAACCTGAATAACAGTATATCACGTGACAAAAATAGTGCGCCACTGACATCGTCAAAACGTGTACAGTAGGGATCTCATTGCCGTCGGTGGAGAAGATATACTTCAGTTTTAGATAAACGAAGACCTTAGTGAAGGATCATTAGAAATAAACTAAAAGGGAAGCACTGATAACAGAAAGGTAAATGCACAGAAGCCGTTGAAAGAAATATATACACATCCAAGATAACATTACAAAACAATGAAATGGGCGGAAGTTGATACTCTTTACAAAGGTACTGGGTACAGTAAATTTAGATAAGTAGACCTTTTTTCATATCCTTTCGATTCTATTAATTCATGTCATAGTCGTTTAGTTTCACCCATTTTCATACAAATGGAACCACCAAGTTTTCTTTGATTACTAGCCAAACAGGATGCAAATTACACGGGGAGTGAAAAAACGTTTGATGTCCTCCCTAACTATGGAGTTCGTATACAGCTGGTGATCGCCTACGCCGCACGCGGCCCAGTCTTTCACACTGTGCGGACCCCAGCCATGTAGCAGTCTTTTGAATTGTATGCAATTTAATTAATATGCATATTAATGATAAGGAATAATTCTAGCTAATGCGGCCTTCGACCTTAAGCATTTTACCTGTTTCGACAAAAAAAGGTTGGACGTTCCTGGCATAAAAGCATATCATTGGCTTTACTGTGAGTGAATGCTATCATGATTGCTGTCAGCCTTTGCTTCTCAGGCATTTCACTTTGCGAGGCTATAGGCTGAAAACAAGCATTGAACAAGTCTGTTTAATGCACGAGATTTCGTTATGGAATCTGTCCGAATGAATTACTTCCGAACATTATGGCACTGATGTATGTAATTTTTCTTATTTTCAAATTTCTGTTTTAATAAATAATATAAAAGCACATAATAAATGTACTTTTGCTAAATGAAAGCAGTTTTATTATATAAATATAGTTTTACGTTATAACTGTAATTTAATGATAAAACAATCTCTTGACTTTTGTGTAAATGCATAGTGTGACATGAAACCATACATTTCTCATATTGAACGCCGTGCTCTTATCTGGCACTTATTGGGATCTGTCAAACACACGAAGAATCCGTCCAGCTATGGCTACATCATATGATATCACACTACACCAAATACACGACACACCATATTATGAATTCTGCGCGACACACACACACATACACACACACACACACACACACACATACATACATACATACATACATACATACATACATACATACATGTATGTGTGTGTGTATTTTCTACATATGGATTGTAAATCCTCGTTTGTACGTTTATTACAAAACCATTCCTTTAAACATCTATCTGACCCGTAATATCCAAAATTACAAGCGAGATAATGTATGACTACTTAAAGCTTTCATGAGTCATAAGGGCGCACCTGTAAAACCAGGAACCATATTTGATGGGTACTTATTTTCGATTATTTTGTATTCTTCACTAATTTAAACATCAACAAACAGTAATTATTTTTAAAATAAAAATATTAGAACCCTTAAACAAATTCACGAAATTGGGAGCTGTAAAAATATGTGAATGTTTGTTAAAAACCACGATACGCAGGATCCTAAATAAAAACTTATCACCGAACATTGATTCCGCCATTATTTCACTATCGTGGTAACCGTGAAAACAGGACTATTATACGGGAAAACATAAGTAATAATGTTGTAAATAGTATGAGCATGACTATATAACAATATTAGCAGGAGTAGAATTCCAAAATTTACCAAACACAGTTAAACAGAACAGCATCGTCTTGGTAAATACACACTAATTATCAAATGATTTACGTAACTGTTAAATATTGTTGGATTCATACGAGGGTTTGGTTTCTCTGCATACATCTAATACTAAATATTTCCACACAAAAAAATGACGGCGTCTAAAGTGTGACGTCCTTAAATTAAGTTTTCCAGTTTCTTTAATGTTTTCGCTCTTTTAAGTCAGTTTTGAACATACCTTGAACTCTTATCTTGCAAGAATGTATGTTCATGACTGAAAATAACGATTTTTTTCTTCATAGAAAACATATGGGTGTTCTGAACCTGATGTGGAAATCCAATCATACTGGAAACTACGAATTACGATCGAACAAACATCGTCTTTGTCGATGCTGCATCTAAAACAAATGTTCTTGCCACCTATATTTTTGCTCGAAAATAAATTCCCCTCAAAATTATGCATTCCTAGCAACAAAAAAATTTGGTCATCTCAGAATTAAGCATATTCGAAAAGCATGAACAGTATTAACTATACAGATGTGCTGTTTATTCTAGTTTAATTGTAGGGTTTAAGTTGATGTAGTTGCCGTTTTCCACAGCAACCTACTTTCCATACACTACTAGATATAAGATCAAATTTGAAATTGTATGCATTTCCATATTATATGTATAAACCTGCATAATATATATAGTATGTACGTTGTATCAATGATATACAACGATATTATAAACTTTTCATTAAAAGGAAACGAAGCTAGCCTCGTATACATTTGTCATTAAAAGGAAACGAGTATTGCGCCAGTGGTATATCATTGACACGGCGTACATACTGTAAATATATTTTATTTATATCACATGCAAATACATATATTTGCCATTTTGAAAAGAGTTCAGATTTACAACACACAGATGAGTATTGACCTAGTTAATGAACTCACATCCCCGAGTGTGTCCGATACAAAATGTAATTATATGCCTTTTATGGCTATTTACAATCACCTTTACATATTGATAAGTTGAATGTTGTCTTTTTCATCAGAGTGATGTAATCAATATAATACACACTTATGATTTATTTTTAATAATAAAAGTAGAGTACTAGCACTTGGTTAGCTACGCCGTTCGCATGAACGCTAAGCCATTAACCTACAGGCTCATTGGAATTAATGTGGAATATAAACTAAGCGAAATGGCTACCCAACAAGACGTAATTAAACTTTTTAAATATGTTTACATTTGATCTAAGTCATTTTTCCGCTTTAGTGACATTACAAGCGACCATAAACTATGTCTGTCTATCTGTCTTTGGTCGATTTTAATCTCTCTCTCTCTCTCTCTCTCTCTCTCTCTCTCTCTCTCTCTCTCTTCTTTGAACGGTTATCGCTTTCATTCAGCATTATCAGATGTCCATCATTTCAACCACAAATACATTATTTGACCATCCTAATTAAATTGGCTTGTCAACTGTCTTTGGCACAAACACATCTTGTCGCGAAAAGTATTTGTATATTAAAGTCATAGTATAAAACACATGCTTTATGAAATTTTAATTCGTGACTGATTTTGTTTCCAGAAAATCATTATCCGGAAATACTCTTTGAAGATGACAAGCTTAGGGATATGATACGAATCACTTTTTAAAAATATTCTCTGTTTGTAAAATAAATAAATAAGTGCATTTCTATTTGATAGCAATATACACTTTTAAGGATCAACTACACTATTCTGTCTTTTGATATAAGCAAAGGAGCTTCCAGCTTTATTTTTATTTTTGTGCTATAGTTCACATAATTTCAAGTATAATCTAAGTATCGTGTCGAAGAAGTAAATATTCTTATCGATAGTTAAATCACATTATTATCTTGAATATACCTAATGTTGACAATGGTTTGTTAGATCTTAAAATGGCGGCGGATGGTTCGGATGCGTTGCATTGTGGGTATTTGCGTATTCAGTCGTGACGTCTATGAAATCAACCAATACATCACAGTATGTGTAACACGTAACCGAGGAATTTATTGTGTAATGCTGACATGGTTTGAAACTTTGTATCATTTATAAACACTGTAGATAAATCCCAAGGAAAGTGCAAACGTATCGTTACGACGAACCATATTTTTATAGGTTAATTGATGTAATTTCTATTTCAAGGTTTTAATGCAGCACAAATTCCTTTTCTCTATTACATGTACTCAACATTTCTGCATAGTTTGTCCGTTATGCATGAGGGGAGGGGGAACAGAAATCAGAAAGGATTGTGATGAAAATGTGTACCATATTAAATTCATTTAGAAAAAAGCATTAGTAATACTTTTTATCGTTTTTTTCATACGTCACTAATGAGTATTGTTTGGAAAATCATCATTGATCTAGAATCAACTGCAGAGGCTCTATAGAATGTTTATATATATATATATATATATATATATATATATATATATATATATATATATATATATATATATATATATCCTCATTCTTTCATCCCTACATCAAAGGAGGTTTCAGAATAAGTTTTTCTTCCAGTTATAAAATCGCCACTATAAATAATGCCCCTGCTCGCGTCCTGTCCTTTCTAATTATTCAACAGCATGATCTTTTTACACGATGGATTTCACAAAAGAAGAAAAATAAGGGTCTTTAACCAGAACTAGATAATGTGGTATTCTATCTTTTTATGGAAAGTTCTTTTCACAGGAGATGACAGAAAAGATAAAGCGGATGACGTCTAATGGGATGGCACCGTAGCTCATTTGTCCACGACGAGCAGTTAAGCTCAGATTCTATGAAGTCAGATGTTCATTAACATCACAGTATGTCTGAACTCCATATAAAAAAAAAAAATAACGCTGTACCAGTAGTTGGAAAACACAAGGAACAATAGGTATTAGCAGTCTGATTAAAATCAGATCTCCACTGTTATACATGAAGTTCTAACAGCAACCACTTAGGGGTAATGTTCTGGTAACCTTTTACCATAATCGATAATTTTATCAACCAATCAAATGAAGTCTTATATCTTCCCATTCGGAGACTGAGGACTGTGGATAAAGAGCCTGAATACGTACCAAACGATTTGATTCACTTTCAGATTTTTTAAAGCTGTATTTTCTTTGGCTAATCGAAGGTCACCAGAACATGACTCTTAAGCGGTCGTCGTCAGATCTTCACGTAGGACAGATGTGATCTGAATTTAATCTGATTGTTGGTGTTGCAACAACGAGAATGACAAGACGACAACGAATCTGATAATGAAGATAAATCTCTCAGCTAAATACTGTCGATGCATAAACCATAACAGAATTCAGCTAAACCGAAAACAAAATAAATTTATAAAGATGTGAACATACAAAAAGGTAGATTCATAAACAGCGTGTAATAAATTCGCTCGAAAGAAAATTGCTCCTAGAGACCAATAGCAATGCGATGAAATACTGTAATTCAAGACAATGAGCATCCAAGTATCAGTTTATTAGCATCATTAAGACAACTTTTAGACACGTGTTTTGGAAAATATATTGGAACACGAAATTCAAGAATACATTTTCGAATACAGGAGCAACGGAATTCAAGTGGACTGATTAAAAAGCCCGTTACTTCCACTAAACTTATTGTATTTGGATGATATTCTGCGCCAGCAATCTGACGTTGTGATCTTGTACTTTTTCCTAATGAGCTGGCTGGGTCTATTTACAGACGCAGTAATCATTAGTAATTACTTCAGATCGTAGAGACTACGCATTCTCCACAAGTGCGCTCTGAGCTCTATAAGGTTGCCACACAGCGTACAGGTTGTAATTCATATGAAAGAAAAGATCCGACAAGACAGGAGGCCCATCCAGGGCAAACTATAAAAAAAATCTAAATTGTCAGGTACGATAAGAGGATGCCAAGAAACCTGATTAAAGCTATCACAGTAGTTACCTGTGGGCCACAAATGTAGAGACCAACTGAAGCAAATGTATCGTGTTCTTTTTATGTTGTAAACATTGCTATGAAAACTTTATTAGCTCAAAAGATTGTGAAAGTGAATTTCGGTCTGCAAATTAAAGATTGACGAAGTGATTAAATGCTTTTTATTTTTTTTTTTTAAATGAGCGCGGTCGCCTGCCACAGATTTGTTAGGCGAATATACAAGTGTCTACAATGACGAAACGTGCACTTTATATTACATAATTAAATCTCTCTCTCTCTCTCTCTCTCTCTCTCTCTCTCTCTCTCTCTCTCTCTCTCATTTTTAAGTGCTCAAAGCGTGTCCTTCTTGTTTTTAAGGGACATATATTCCAAAGAAATCATGGCTAACAACACTAACTGTTTGCATACGTACACGAAAACGTCTTCTAAGTGTTTGTTAAGTGCACTATCTGTATCAAGTTAACAATAACGTTTCCAGGCCACGAGCTAGTTTATTACCTCTAAACCTTAGTATGCAGATAAATGTAAGTGGTTATTAGAGTACGAAAGTGCAGGAATGCAACACTTACCATATGTAAAGGAGAGAAGTAAGATGACTACAAGAGTGAAAACTCCAGGAATGCGAAACTTCACCAGTCATTTAAACACAATTGAAACGTTCGGAAGTCTGTTAAACAAATCTGGAGCGTTTTGGGTGGGAATATAAACACGGAGATTAACATATAACAGTTATTACACTATGAATAAGATTTCGTTACCATGACATTTTAAACATTTCCTGAGAGATTGGATACGTTGGCATTAAATACATTAACCAAATCAATTAATTAAATAAATTTTCAAAAATGGTTGCAAAGATGGGAATTATTTGCATTGTTGTTAGTTGTTGAGTTTTATTATTTCAATGATATAAACTAAATAGAATGTTTGATTTGAACGTTTTTGGTGTCGAATATTGTTTCATGCAATTTGTTCAGAAATTTCACGACGTAAGATGCACTATAAATTTTATTTAATATTAAAAGTAACAAATAGTTGGAAAATGTCAGACATAGTAATATCCAATATCCAAAAGCTTCGATAAGCAAATGAAAATTACAGGTAAACATATCGTAAGTACAACGATAAAAGGAATTTAGGACCTGCAAAATGTAGATGTTGTAAACATTTAGGTACGTTTGACAAAGGAACCTGAATACAATGTAATCACGTGCGATATTAAATGTAATTAAAAAAAATGAATGTAATAAGTTTACTAAATGTAATAAACCTTTGCGCTAAGGTAAAAACAATTGGTTTTAAATGTAATGAAACTTGGCCCTAAACCTAATACAATCTGACGTTGAATGTTATAAATTAGAAATCGAGGTACAGGTAAACATATCGTAAGTACAACGATAAAACGAATTTATGACCTGTAAAATGTAGATGTTGTAAACATTTAGGTCCGCTTGACAAAGGAACCTGTCGTTAAATCGCTCGTTCCTGTTGATGTAATAATAGACTGTGTTATAATAGATGTTATAACAGGCAGTGCCTTCTTGTTCAATGTACATTTTATTTTTATATTTTTCAAAGTTATAAATCAGATCGAATCCAATGCTTCCTTAAATGTTAAGAAAATACATATGCCTATTCTTACATTAGTATGAAACACTCTGTTAAATCAAATGATGAACTAAATCATAGTTGTTCATTAGATTTCAATTTCATTTTGGACTTGGATATTCTGAAAGCTTCTTTTTCATAGTATTTACCTCCCAGTTATGCTTTCTGAACGAAGCAGCCTCTCAAAGAATTTTGGGTGAAAAGAGCCGTGATGTAGAGTTATCGGGTAAAGATGCATCCCGTCAAAAGAGTAGTGAGTTAAGTTATCGAGTTTAAATGCAACCCGGCACGACGGAAAATAGAAATGCATCTTATAATGTCGTCCTCAAAGTTCCATTGACACAGGGAAACAGTTTCAAATTCAAGGAGAATGTGACATGATAACTTGGAGGTTACTTGGCTATGGAATCATGTTAGGGCCAGTCGTTAAATCGCTCGTTCCTGTACTATTTGACCGGTCGATGGAGCAACGAAGCTATGCAATGGAGAGGTGCGATGAAGCGATGCGATGGAGAGATGGTAAATGTATCGCTCCATTGCATCGCTTCATCGCTCCATCGCCGTGTGAAATACTACACGATGGTGATGGAGCGATTGGCCATAACAGTATTCCATACTTGGCTGAAAGCAACAGGACATCGCCCTATTTACATATAACAGTTAAACAGTACGACAATGTGATTCGACTCATTAATCACCTTTCTTGTTTTATCTCTTAAAACAATCTGAAATTTGAGATTAGGCGCCTCTATCAAGGAAACTAATCAGCGATAGAATATCCACGGGAAGTGTACTGTACATAATCGTAGTACCTCTGTTTTCATGCACATCACCACTTACTTTTTATTTCGCGAGGAATAACATCAGCTGATGTCAATGCACAGTAAAGTTTATGAAAACAGCATAAGAAAAGTGATTAACAAGTTGGATCATATTTTTAGACGTAATCCTATTTCATTGGACAAATCGCCTGCATTTATAAGCCCTCTTTCTGCACAACCAGAAAGTCCCCCTCACCGTTGATATGTGGGTCATTATCAAAAAATGGAGGGATTTGAAATTTAAAAAACTGAAAAATAAATCAACTGGAAAGAAACCTTTATTGGAACAAAAACATTGTTTAAACATCACACGATGTAAATCTAATAAAATTCCAGCTTAATTCAACACAAGTATTTTGTAAACAAGACAAAACAATAGATGGTAACCACCAAATGTCAGTGATGTTACCTTTTTAAAATGCCCATTTCTGATATGTATTTTTCTTTTTGTAGTCATTTATTTTGTTTTATTCTGAAAAGGAGTTCAAATGTGTAACAAATAATCCGATTTTATTTAGCTGAATTAAAAATAAAATACTAAATTAACATTAAAATACCCTGTTAAGGGAAAAAAAAGTAAAATTTTAAGATTTTTAATTCATACGATGACAAAATTAAGAAAAGCTCAATAGAAATTTTAAATGTATTTGTTTTAAATACATTTATGTATTTATTATCAAAAAAGGTTTTGTCATTATTCTATTTCTTGTTTTGTCAAAATTGATAAAAACTCGCAGTAACATCACTGACAAAAGGTAACATCACTGACAACTTTGTAACATCACTGACTTTTACATCTATAAAGACAAAATGGTTAACATTTTTATGGTTGAAACTTTGTATCTTTAGTCAATATCAACATTTTATGCCAGACAATAAAGATATTATGACTTACAGCTAAGTTTAGACAATTTCTTTATCTAACAGTGACAGCAATGACAAGGCATGTAACATCACTGGCATAATCATTCATATGTGATATCTTTCATAAAAACTGGAACATTATATTGCAAATGTCACAGCAAAAAGCATAGCTTCTTAAAAAGTTTTGTAATTAAGTACTAATAATTGAAAAATGCCTTTTATTTTGAAGTTTTGCTTTTTACTGTGATGATTAACATATTTACGTAATTTGAAAGTATTTGTGTGCTACCTGCATTAGAACTGCACCATTAAAATATATGAAGTACAATAAAACATAAAGCCTGGGACTTTGACCTTAAATTTCAATAATATATCTTATTAGTATCACTTATATATTTTACTGGAGCAATCCTTACTTTCCAAATAAAAATAACCACAAAAATCAATCAAAGAACCATTAACAAATCCAAACTTAACATGATAAAGTAAATATAGTTTTTAAGAACAAACACAAATTTGGTCACTTTAGTTCTCTTTCAGATAGTCAAGTATTTTCCCCCAAATAGCTTCATCGATATAGTAATGTCTTCCAATTTTTATAGGCTCAGAGATGATTGTAAGGACACGCTCCATATTGTACCAACATTCATCAACGAGTGTCCGTGGCCAGAAAAATGGGCTGTTTGTTGTGCCTCTTCCCACTCTGTGCATGCATCTTACATATACATCTGTATCCTCTGAATCAATTACTAATCCTGGGTATGGCATATTGTCATACAAAACTACTACATATTGTCCAATTAACTGACTAGGGGTGCATCTGATTTCAAATGATTGATCAGTTCCATTTTTCTGGTTTTCACTCAATCCTTGTTCATTGTTTTCAATATTTTCCTATACATTATCTGTTGCCATTTCGTTGTTTTTACTTGTTATGTTTGATGCCATTTCATTGTTTTCACCCGTTTCATTTGTTGCCATTTCATTGTTGCCATCTGTTGCCTTTGTTGTCATTTCATTGTTTTCACCTGTTTCATCTGTTGCCATTTCATTGTTTTCACTTGTTAGGTTTGTTGCCATTTCACTGTTTTCACCTCTTTCATCTGTTACCATTTCATTGTTTTCACCTGTTGCCTTTGTTGCCATTTCATTGTTTTCACCTGTTTCATATGTTGCCATTTCATTGTTTTCACCTGTTTCATATGTTGCCATTTCATTGTTTTCACCTTTTTCATTTGTTGCCATTTCATTGTTTACACTTGTTACATTTGTTGCCATTTCATTGTTTTCACCTGTTTCATCTGTTGCCATTTTGTTGTTTTCACTTGATGCCTTTGTTGCCATTTCATAGTTTTCACATGTTACATTTGTTTCCATTTCTATTTCATGGTTTTCAAATTCATTCTGTTGCTCATTTGCTTGATCTTTGCTTTCAACAGTTTCATCTATAGGTTCAGATAGAGTGTGTTGATTCTCTTCTTCTCTCTTCGGAAAATCCTTCTTTGGGAAATCTCTCTTCTGGAAATCCTTCTTCGGGATATCCTTCTTTGGGTAATCTCTCTTCGGGAAATCTTTCTTTGGAAAATTGACTTTTGTTAGTTCATGCTGTTCATGAGGATCTGTAAATCTACAACGGCAGCTGATGTCTCTCACATAAATTACTCCAGGGCATTCTGCTTCATAAACTATCTGGTGGATCTTTTGTGTGCCAGGTACTGTCTTTAATTTGCTAGGGATCTATTTCTGCTTCTGTTCTATCATATCATCTTGGACTTCATAAAGTACTACATTACTCTGACTTTCTCTCAGTGCATCAACAAATTCTTTTGCGTTTGTAATATCTTTTCCATGTAGGACATATCTGTTGGCTGTACGTTTAATAGCCCCTCCAATTCCATCAGGTGCCCCTTTCCCATGACCAGATTCATGGAAGTTCCATGTTCCACTTTTAAGTCCTCTTTCGCTTAGTTCCTGGGTAAACAAGAAGAAATTGTTCTTTTGTCTGTACTGCGTTGATGGACCGTCACTAAAGAAATGAATGGTGTCAATTAAAGGATATTTCTCCTGAATCTCAGTAAGCACTGGATCTAAGTATGCCCAAATAGCTGCTGGACCATGCTTTAATGAATCTGATACTGTGCAGAAGGATATGGGATTCTTTTGATCTTTCATGTGGTAAACACCAGTGTGCAGAGTGATTTGAGATTTTGAGGCACCAAAATGCATACTCTGAATTTCTGTTGACATCTTTGTTAAATAATTTTCGGCAAAGTCTACATGTATAAGTACTTCATTTTCATTTAGGCTTTCTTTCAGTTCTGTGTAGTACCTCATTTGAGATGTTATATTAAATATGTGCCGTTTGAATCTAACCATCTCTTCATCAAACTTTTCAACTAACTGCATTAGTTTTCCTTGCTGTTTTTCTTTTACTGTAATGGTTATTTCTTTTTTTCTCAGATTTTACAGACCGAGTTTCTCGTTTAGTTGTCCATTCAGTCCATTCTACATTTTTAGTGTTGTCACGTTCTTTCTTCACAAGGCTACGACCTCCACAAGTAATGCAATCATTGTACATGCAATTTTTATCTTCAACATCACACACTGCCAAGGAAACAAGTTCTCTCATATCATTTGACTGCAATAGTTCCATGGAGTTGAGAGACTGTATAAGAAGTTTAATGTTCTCATGAAGTTTGCAAGCACACGTATCTCTGTCTTTTTCTGTTGGACTTACTACCCAAAATGGCCTTAGTCGACAAAAACTGGTATAACTGATCTTTGTTTCTTTGTGTTCTTGAAGAAATTTCTTATGAAGATTTGTTGGGCTGTCAACTAAAATTCTCTTCTGCATCTTGACTTTTAGTCTTGTTATTGTCTGTTTCACTCCTGGTGTTAATTTGCTAACATCATCTCTCTCGAAGAACGTTCTTATTTGTTTTCCTAATCTGATCGTGAGGCATTTTTTCTTTTTTCTTTTTCCATGGGAGTTGGACACACCTAGTTCTTCGCTTGCAAATTCAAGTAAACGTGATCTTTTTATTAGGCGTCCAGCAGCAATACTTATGATGTGATTTTTCTCTTTACGGTTTCCTTTTTGGTATTTCTTTCTTATTTCTTCAACTAATGCACTGTTGAATGCTAGTTGTTTTCTGACCTTTTCTCTTGTCTTTGGCAAAGAAAAATTTCGAAGAAGGGCTTTTGTTTTGCTTCTTGGAGTGGCACCATCTTTGTGTTTTTCTCGAATCCACCTTTGTTTGTACATATTTACTCTCTTTACCAAGTTGTCAACCTTTTTCTCGAGTTTTGCATTATCTCTGTAACACTGACTTTTCTTTTTTGCCTTATTTTTTCTGTCTGCTTGCATTTGTCTGCTATGCCCAGGATTTTGTGGTGATTCCAATCGATTGCTTGGTCCTGGAATAGGTATGTGATCATTTAAGTGTTCATGTTGACTTCCATCAGGTGAAGCTGGAGGTGTAACAATCAATTCTAAGGCCTCATGTTCTTTGAGTTTTCGTCTATGATTAAGCTGGTCCAGTCGCCATTTTCTTCTTGTATGTCGTTGGTCTCTGTCTGACATTTCAGCAATTGTTTTTCTCTTTCTAACACTTTCATCTGTTTCATACTTCTGCCTCGATTTTGCCAGGTACTCAGCTCTTCTTTGTGGGTCACGATCACGTCTCTCACGATATCTCCGCTGTTTCTCTGCTTTAGAAAGTGGCTTCTTTTTCTGAAAAAATAACAGAACTTGATATACTCAAAGTTTTAATGGCTGTTATTTTAAATGCAATGCTTCTTTCTTTGTTAACATTGTTTACATGTATTATGGTTGTAAAATGCATATATAAAATAGTTTTTATTTGTCTTTATCTGACATTAATTGCATTTGTTTCAGTTATATATTGTCTTTTTTTAATAAAGAGAAATATGATCATCTTTAAGTTCTTGAATGTGAAATCTAACCAATCGTGTCTCACAACCATGTTGCATTATTTTGTGTTTATTACCAAACTCTAAGATTGCACTGGAATAGGGTGTACATTGTTTAACCCACCGTTTATTTGAAATGCCTGTACCAAATCAGGAACATTGCAGTTTTCAGTTTCTTTTATCTGTTATTAACTTATTTTGTTGATCTTTTTCTTATTGGACATTTCAGATTGCTCATTCCTGTTTAGTTATTATGTGTTACCTTTATTCCCAACACTCAAATGGTATACTTACTCCGTGAGGAAGCATTCTGATTCAGATTAAATATTATTTGCACTTGAAACAATACTTCAGTATTTCTGAAAAAAAAAGACAATGATGTATTATAAGTGGTGCACTGTTTATTTAAAAATAACTTTTTTTTCCATCAATGGTTCGATTAATTTTGGATTTAGCATTATATGAATGAGAAGAAAAAAAACAGTATTTCTTGAATTTGTCAGTGATGTTACCGTGTCTTGATTAGTATGTTTGTAACAAAACATTTATTGAAATATAGTTTTTAATGGGTATTGTAATGTTTGAATGATTAAAGTTTAGCCTTTCAAAATGATGTTCTGCTTTTTTGTTATTGTTTTTCTCTGTGTGCATTATAATTAAAAGATTTATCAGTGATGTTACCATTAATGTCAGTGATGTTACCATTTGGAATTTACAATGATTTATGGAGCTCATCAAACAAATTTTGATCACAAACATTAATCTCTAGTATTTACACTATTATATTTATTATATTTAATAATATTGCACTCAAAATATGAATATTTGAACATTAAAACTGTCATCTTTCCATTTCTTTGTCAGTAATGTTACATTTTTCAGTCAGTGATGTTACAAAAGAACTTCTATAATGTTTCAAAATATTAATATTTCCATCCACATCTTCATTTTAAATGTTGTTTTACCTTCATTTTGATCTTTTTTATTAGTGTAAGTTTTTAAATATGTACACCATATTTTTCAGCTTTAAATTAGTTTAAATTATCAGTGATGTTACTAAATATGTCAGTGATGTTATGTTTTCGATAAAACATTGATTGACAGTCAATATTTGTTTAAAATAATTGTTTTTTAATATTATTCAATTTATAAGAGTTTGTATTATTCTAAAATGTATTGTTTTGTGACTTATTTTAACCTACAATTAGATAATTTCAAAATAATCAACTTTTAAAAAAAAATTATGTCAGTGATGTGACTAAAACCATCAGTGATGTTACTTTTTTTATGGTAACATCACTGACTGTAACATCACTGACAAAATTGCAAAAAACAATATTTTATTTTTCAACAACTGCTCCCTGAGAAACAGGAAGTTTATTTCTGCAACATGTGCATTTTGCTTGTGTTTTCAATAGTATTTTTTTTTAGCTAAAGTAATTGTTTATATATAAATATCTGGTAATATCAATGACAAGAGAAAAAAGTATGCATGTGTTTGACTCACCTTTTTCGATTTTTGTGGCTAAATCTTCATATTTTTCCAACTGTTCTTATGGCGTCTGCAACACACAGGAAGTGCCTTTGGAGAATCTATTGCAAGCTTTATTGTACGAAGAAAGACAACTGTAACCCATCAGCAAAAGTAAAAAAGTAACATCACTGACATGGAATTTGAAACCGACCTTCTCAATGCTAAAATTTTTTCGTGGAAGGGAATTTTGTACAAAAAACTACCTTCGTCTACTGTAGCAATTGGTTTTCACAGTTTATAAGAAAGAAATGTAAAACTAAAGCATTTTTTGAGGTATAAAAAAATACATAAAGTTGAAATTTTAATTTTGCAACAGGCAGTTTTTGGGGTGCTTATGACCTCTCAAGTCAATTTTATGAAAATTCATCAGAAGTAATCATGTTTTCTTGATATATTCCTAATAAATATAGTCACCAAAACATATTAGAATAAAAAACACATGCAAATACGTTTATCTTTAAAAAATATTTTGGGGCAAACATTGGGAACGCAAATCCCTCCATTTTTTGATAATGACCCATATCAATTCTTAATGCATGCCTGAAGTTGGTAGCTGTGATATTTTGAAATGGTGTCAATAGCAAATACCAGTCGAACATAGTTTAACAGAGAAGAAAATATGGTCATTGTGGTAATTACAAAGATGTAAAAAAGTGAATACCATAATATTGATTTATGTAAGTCATTAGTATAGAGGAAATAAGTAAAATTACGGTATTTATCTATGCACCTATATATCAATCGAGTGTTCATTTTCATTAGCTTACCTATCCATTGACTTGCATAATCAAAAATATTTACCATTCTCTACATTTGTCTTTATATATATATATATATATATATATATATATATATATATATATATATATATATATATATATATATATATATATATATATATATATATATGTTTATCTGTCCGTCCATCTGTCTCCATCAGTTAAATGCTGAATATTTCTCCATACATGTTCCGTCCATTCATCCACTAGTTGATTAGTCATTGTATTCGTGATCTTTCTAGTGTATACCTACATATATGGAAAACTGTAATGGTAGGGATGAACGAACCATAGAGAGAAGAAAGTTTTGGAAAACTGTTCATGCACCTATAATGACATTCAAGCGCTTTTTATAGCTCAACCCTTAAATTTATTTTATATATAACATATTCTAATTTGCGTCAAGTTCATTTTGCGATTTTGCTGCAATGTTGTGACTAGTCATGTCATTGTTTCCGTCCATGTGTCCGTCTGTTCATCAGTTTGTTAAGTGGTTAACTGTATAATCTGTAATCCTTCAACGCCGATTAAGAGCAGTTAATTAAGACTGATCTGATTATTTCCAAGTCAAGTATATGACCTGATTAAAATTAATATTTATTATTTCCAAGACAAGTAGATCACCTGATAAAATTAATGTTGTTATTTCTAAGACATGTAGATGACCTGATTAAAATTAATATTTATTATTTTATAGACTAGTGGATGACCTGATTGAAATTAATATTTATTATTTTATAGACGAGTAGCTGACCTGATTAAAATTAATATGTTATTATTTCCCAGACATGTATATGACCTGATTAAAATCAGTATGTTATTAATACCTAAAGTCAGCCCCGGAAATAAAATGGTAAGTTTTTCGGTGGACAAATTGTATCATCAATTTTTGTAGGTATTAATGAATCTTTTCTTCTAAGGTGGTTCTCTGTGATTGTTCTTATTAGATAATGACGTCATGGTGGTGAGTAAATTTAAAAGCTATGGGGTTATTACCCGAGTGTCGTGGCCCAGTAGTTGTCGTGGATAGTGCTTGAAAATTAGGAAATATATTCATTTAGAGTCGCCTGTACTTTTTAAATTCATGTAGAGGGTGAAATAATGATATTCCTAATGGGTAATTAGCTAGCACTGTTAATTGATTTAGTGTGTAAAGGCTCATCGACTGTGTCTCTCTTTTTTTCGTACAAAAGGCAACCATTGGCAGTCACCGGCAATTCATTTTCAGTATTTGTTATTAATCTTAAGTTGTTATTTTTTTGTCTTTGCAATTTAATTTTTTGTTTGTAGATCTCTTCATATTTTTTTATTTACTTATATATATATATATATATATATATATATATATATATATATATATATATATATATATATATATATATATATATATATATATATATATATATATATATATATATAGACAATGTTATTTTCAGAAAGATATATTTCTCAGATAGACAAAGTTATTTTCAGATATCATTCTCAGACAGACAACATAATTATTAGATAGACAAAGTCATTTTCAGACAGACAACATCATTTTCAGACAACATCATTGTTTACTGGTGGATGTCCCTCGTCTGATCTTTCCCGACCATCTAAGGTAGTCCCTCCGCCCTAACTGTAATTTTACCCGAAGACTTAATGTATTTGTTAACAATGAGTGTTATATTCTTTAAAGTTATTTTGTTTATATAATTAATTTGTTAAAAACAACTTTTGGGGAACTTGTATTGATTGTTTCATTGATGGTATGGATGTTAGTCTTTACGGCTCTTTTCTTTCCACAAAGTTACACTTTCTGATAGATTGTCCATCACGCGTATATCTGTTTTATCAAGTTCCTCGTGATATGTTAGCTTGGTAAATTCTTTTTTTTTTCTTCTTTTTATTTTAAAGTTTCTTTCGATGTTTTTTATTTGGATTTTTTCATAGTCCTGGCCTATGGAAATGTTAGCTTTCTTTATTCTTTTTCTCTGCTCGTCTGTTAGTTTTCGTCTGGGGTGTTGTTTCTGTTTTTGTTGTTCTTCTTCTTCATCTCGTAATAATTCTTGTTGCTATCTTAATTGTTGTTATTGCTGTTGTTCGCTTATTTCATTTTTTTTTTTTTTTTTTGCTTTTATTGTTGGTTCTGTGATTTTTGTGTGTGTTTCTTTATGTTTCTCTTTTGTTTGTTGTTGTTGTTTGTCCTTGTGTTGTTAGGTTGGATTCTAGGTTGTTCTTGCTTCTCGTTTTCTTTTTCTACCGGTTGTTGTTGTTATGTTTGGTCAATTGCTGTCTCTGCTCTTGTTTTCGTTTTCTACTGGTTGTTGCTATCTTATTTGCTTTGGACAAAATTGTTATGTCACTAATGTGGTGGGTCTCTTGTTGTTGTTGTAATTGTTTTCTTAATTCTTGTTGTATTTGGCACGTCCTGGGCGTGTGCCCCACGTTCCCACATTTGTGGTATTTCCTGTGGAAGATACATCCTTTATACTAGGTTTTTATTAAAACTCCGTGAAGATAGAACATCGTCTTTATTGAATATATTTTTTCTCTATATATCTAGTTTTCTAGTATCGTTATTTATTGTGTATCCAAGGCATTGTGTCCATTCTTGCCCTAGTTACATTGGTTTGAAATGTTTATTGGAATCCTTCTACCGTGGCTCCCAATGGAATTTGTAAGGGTATATGCACTATATGAAATTTTAGCTATCTTCGTTTTCATTTTCTCGAAAAGGGCTCCGGTTCTTTTACAATCATTGTTCCTCCTACAAAGTCTAAAACCAACATCCCGGTATCGGTAACTACGTCAATGCTCCAAATGGTATGCACTATAACATGTGTGCGTCAGCGTCGTCCTTATTAGAACGCGGATTTTTTTTCTCCATTTGTCTTAAACTCGATATAGTTTTATATCTTATAAGGTTTCAATAATAATAATAATAATAATAAATAAGCAACGTACCCAACTGATTGCTGTCTTAATGATTTTCTATGAAAGTCTCACGTGACACGTCTAAGTAAGGATATGTAAAAGGATATGTCACAATCTTGTATCGCCTCAAAATAGATTTGTACAAGCATTTATTGTATTGATTGATTGGCGGAATATGCACCCAAAATGTCGTTGGGTTGTCAAAAAGTGACACAAGTTTTACTGTCGGAACGAAATAGCCATCGGCTCTCGAGTCGTTAACGTACTGGTGGGTATCGTGAATTATCATTGCGAAACGGAAACCCCAAAAATAAATTAAACGGGAATATTATGGATCTGACATTATCACATGAGGTGAAATGTTGGCTACAGATTCAAACATACTGAATGGAACAATGAGAACTTCATTTAGCGATTGCTTTGTGCACATTTCATTAAGCTGTATTCTATCACCTTGTTGAATAACTTCAGACCAACCACGATTTATGTACACGTTTGCAATCGCTTCAGCAGCAAACTTTTCATTTTATTTTTGTTAGTGAAAGGTCAAGGTCATACAGATGTGTAACAACGAACAGTATACTAAATACGTATATTTAAACTTATACCCTTTATTTAGCTGCTTTCATAGTTATATATGTTAAGTCCATAAGATGGTGTTCGTCTATTTTTCCTGTTCTTGTGTTTTTATCGTAGCATTGGTCTAAAAGCCTCGCCCTTAGTAATTGGCGTTTTCAACTTACTAATTGGTATTTTCAACTTAATAATTGGTGGGGTTTTTTTTCGATTCGCGGATAAGATTTTAAGCACTTTCTGTTCATTAGCATCACGTATATTGCCCACGAAACATCTTATGACCTCATACTTCGCCGCTTTTGCTCATAACAACAGACTTAAGATCGAAGAGAACAGTAATTTCGTCTCTGTCTGGTTTCGTTTTCACCAGTGCAAGACGGCTCCGCCTCAGGTAACGAAGTCAATTCTACGTATGATAACTTGAATGTATGCTGACTATTGTCATCATCTGCTGCCGTTCAGACAAACTCGGTTATTTACGAACCAAGGATTCACCGAGATATTACGAATGTATGGAACTATTTATGTTTTCATTGGAAACTACTTTATCAAGTATACTGTCAATCCAATCCAAAAATTATTACCTGGTACAAATAAATTAAGGTTTGTTTTGCGAAGTAATTTCTGACGAATAAAATGTATGATTCTCCTGTAAATTACTGAAGTAACAAACAGCTGATGCACATATTGTCTCGCAGAAATAACAGAGGATGTCCGAATGGTACTGAATTTGAACAGTCGTTTTAGTACTCGTGGAAGTAATTCAATTCACACAGTAAACCCATGCAAAAACATTGATATTAAAAATTAAATAACTTTAAATTTCTGAGTGCTCATGATCAAACCTATATTTATACCTATAGATGAAAACCTGGTTTACAGCTTCTGTGTTGAGAAAAAAAATGTGTTTGAGACGTGTGATTTCAATTCGACACGAAAGTGTCAGGTGCTCCAAACTCAAGACTGTTAAAAGACTGAAATTCAATCAATAAACAATGTCTTTCTTAACCAATCATGGCCAGCCAAACCCATATATACTCTCTCTTATGTTCACCCATGGCCAGGCTGGTTCCCATTTTTTACATGTAATTAGTACATTGTATCATTTACATGCTTTCTCAGCCAACATCGAAACTCATGCAGCTAAATGAAGCTGAGGATATCCGAATGTGATTCCATGAATTGTGTATTACTTACGTAACAGACACGTCTTTATCCATGTATGCGTTCATTTTACGCAATATTTGCAGTATTATTTTTCCTTCAAAAAAGTAAGTATACATTTGTTTTTCAACTGGGGATGCGTTTGTAAATTACCCATGTATTATTTAAAAAATAAATAAAGATGAAACATAAAAACTGTGACTTAATTTAACAAAATTAAATAGTTACCTCGTGTCTTTATTCTGACAACGTCTGGTTTATAATAAATGGTAACCGTAGCCTGGAAAAGGCATTTGCTATCTAACTTTGGCGCTGAAACTTGGTGAGACTATCGACATAAAAAAAAATTTTTTGCGCAAGCTGAAGTTACTTTCCCAGAATAAGTATAATATTTCCATGATTTATACACTTCTCAAGAATGAATATTTTCCCTCCAAAATGAGAGAAATAAAGGGAAAAATATATATATATATATATATATATATATATATATATATATATATATATATATATATATATATATATATATATATATATATATATATATATATATATATATATATATATATATGAGAGAGAGAGAGAGAGTCGCACAGTGTACGGAGGAAAACAAAGTACACAAGCAATCTGAAAGCAGGTATCCCATTTTCTTGCACATTCGAACATTCATAAAAAATATATTTCCCTTAGTAGAAACCATTATCTCAGATTCCTTTTGTTTCGAAGTTAATACCAAAATAGATTATCACTATCAGGTACGTACCTGTCTGTCTGTCTGTCTGTCTGTCTGTCTATCTGTCTATCTATCTATCTATCTATCTATCTATCTATCTATCTATCTAGCTAGCTAGCTAGCTAGCTATCTACATTTGTATATAAGACTGTTTCCGCACTGTTCTAGTAAACAACTGACATATTTACCTTTACCTAAATAGCTGACTATGTAGACAGCTCTGCTTTCAGACTAGTTGGAAGAAGGGCGGGTCTTTTTAATTGTTATATTATTGTACCTTAGTATGGGATTATATCTGAGGTATTATCTTATTTAAACCATTTCTAAAATGATTTAATACACCAATCCCCATGTTAACAAAGCTAGGTGATCTTGCTGGATATGTAGTTTTGAAAACCCGTTGAATAGTATCAAGGTTTTTGCGATTGTAATATGCGGAAATTTGCTACCAGTACAACGTCTGACGGAGTACGACTTTCCATATGATGAAATACGTGTCCCAATTTCCTTGTAACACACGCACACAAGCACAAACACGCGCGCGTGTGTGTGTGTGTGTGTGTGTGTGTTTGTGTGTGTGTGTGTGAAGCACTGTATGGTGCTTCTTTCTCTTAAACTACTACATATTCATTTGAAATATTGGTCTGATAATTTTCTAGTAATATATTTAGGCTGTCAAATGTATTTGTTTAAATAAAAACTGAATCTATTAAGCATGTAGGTAATCACGTGCCGAACGAAGAGTATTTATTCACACTGCATTACAATGATCTAAGACGCGAATTCAAAACTAAAGCTTTAGATTTCCTTGCTGTAAAAATGCATTTGAATTAATAAGAAAAATTACACATATTCGAAATACTTGTCAAATATTGAATACATTGTAAATTTTATTTTTTATTCAAAATAATTGAAAAGATACAAAAGAAGATATCGCTATCGACATTTAGCGCAATTTACACTTGATTCAGTTTATACAGTGCATAACCGCGCATTATTTCAAAGGTCTTCATAGATTTGAAGATCGTCATGCACAAATGGACTGCATCGTCGAGATCTACAAAAGTATTATCTTTGAAGTATTGGAAGACACTTTTAATTAATTGTAATCACTTGAAACAATAGCATTATTTGTATCTGTATTGTTAGTATTTAAAGACTGCAGAAAAAAGTGTTCGCCTTTTTTTTAACAACAAAATGTAATTCAATGAATACCTCTAGATCTGACTTTAGTATCTTGTATTTCATATTGTCTATTGTTTAAACGAGTACATAATTAATAATTCTTCATATTTCAAGCCTTTGTGAAGCTCTTGTAATCCTCGTTAACGACTGAGAAATTTACCGTCTGAACTTGCTTAAAAGACGAGTTCAGTTGCAACTGCACAGACCCATATATATATATATATATATATATATATATATATATATATATATATATATATATATATATATAGAGAGAGAGAGAGAGAGAGAGAGAGAGAGAGATATATAGATAGATAGATAGATAGATAAACACAAAACCATACATATACCATTTAAGACTTTGAGAGCTTATTATGTTAAAGGAACGTTATATACTAGAGTTATATTATGATCCCCGCTTATTCTGAATATATGTATAGACACAAGCGTCACTAACATGGTATTTGACACCCCTAGGGAGGGCTTGTCGTGTAATCTCCTCGTTTAGTATAGATTAATAGGATGGAATTGTAGACATAAGATAGTCAATACCCTGTATATTAGATAACATTCCCAATTACTTTACGGTCGACCGTGTAGCTTCTACATTGCCTATCTAAGTAGCGCTGTACGATTACCCAGATAACTGTTGACGATCTGAGTATTAGCGGTGGTAACACCAGTCGACCATATTCCAGGCACACACACACACACACACACACACACACACAACGCGCGTGCGCGTGTGCACACAACTTCCGACTCGTAGTATCAGGAATAGTTTGTACACTGAACAAGACATGCGAGGGAAAATGTATCAGATGTATCAAGGTCAGATACCCGGACCTACAAAACAGCAAATCTACTCCATAAACAGATTTGGTTACAAGGGTTACATATTAAGACCGGGAAGGAACTCACTAGTATTAGAATACAGAGAAATACAAATCCAGGGAGAGTAAGTAATGATTTAAAAAAAAAAAACGGAAACAATTTTTAAAAAAAGATAAATTGTACAAAAAAAAAAGGTTAAAAGAAAGACATGCGAATTACATCTGTCTCATATCCCAATGGAGATACCATTACAAGACACGTTTGAATGCTTGGAGGAAAATATATTGGCATCTAAGTTGCAAACTATTGACTCGCAAGTTCGCAACTGTTCCAGGACTGTCTATTTATAACGAAATCTGGATACTTGAAATTGAGAAGACCAAGCTTCAAAGTATTAAAGGTGTTTTCTTTTTGCACGGCTTTCTGTTAAAAGCATGGTATAAGGGTTGCATTTGCCACAGCAAGCGGAGAAAAGTGGGCACACGCCGCATAAATGTCCCAAAAGAAAATCAGTGGAGACCACTGCAGGAAGTACTGAACAAATATGGCAAATTTAGAAATACTTTCAACAGTCAAACAACAAAAACAACATCCATTAGTACACATGCAGCACCAAATTGCAGCCGCAGCAACAACAACAGGTAAAACAAGTTAACCATATTCAAAAGATGAGTAGACAGAGAAACAATAGGAGGAAGAGCCGACAAAACACCAAAAATCCCAACAATTAAATCGGGGGGGGGGGGGTACCTTTGCAAGTATCTTCCCAGAAACGAACAATCACGAAGAACATGGCGTAAAAGTGCAGAGGAAAGAGTTAAAAAAAACTCAACAACAACACAATGAGATACAAAATCAACAATACCAAGAGGTAGAATATCCAAAACAAAGTCAGAAAGACAAATAAAGAAAAATTATGGAAACAGCAATAAAAACAAAAAAGAAGAGATTAAGACAAAAGAAGGAAAGATAAACCAGGAAGAAGAACCAAAAGACTCATCAAAAGCTGGAACAACATTTCATCAAGAGAAGTAATACAAGTAATAATGACACGAGACGAGAAATTTGAACAGGAAAGAAAAAGATAGAAGAAAGGAAAACAGAAGGAAAAACAGAACAAGAATACAAAATGATGGAAATTTATTTGTTGGACTATGATGAATGTGTAGAATTTGAACTTGCACATTTCTATTTTTTTTTTTTAAATGAAATAAAAATACAAATTATCAACCTATACCACACATGCCTGGAGGTAATAAAAACAGTAGGACAGCCCCCCCCCCCCAATGGTCTGCGAAGATCAACGGGAGAGAGCAATCTTTAAAAAAATAAATAAAGAAAGAAGAAATTTTACGTGCAAATTGAAAATGCTAATAAAATGTCTCGCTCCCAGGCCTGTCTTCAAAAACAACCTTTAAACATGAATTCAAGCATTGTGATATATCTGCCTCAAATGCTGCCATATGCTGTACATGTTTCGTGATCTGGAATTCTCAGAGATGATGCAGCCAGATGCTGAACATTCACAGTGTTTTGCATTCTTTGATATGAGCCAATTCTGTACATGTACCGTGATCTGCAATTCTAAGATGTGTTAAGCCAGTGATATAGATTTACATGCGCCGTGATCTTAGCTACAGAGATATGATACAGAAAATGATATATATGTACCGTTATCTGCAATTCTAAGATATGATAAGCCAATGTTTTAGATGTACATGTATGTGCCGTGATCTTAGCTACGGAGATATGATACACCAAATGCTATATTACCGTGATCTGCAATTTTAAATGTGATAAGCTAATGCTATAGATATACATGTGCCGTGATCTTAGCTACGGAGATATGATACACCAAATGATATATATGTACCGTTATCTGCAATTCTAAGATATGATAAGCCAATGTTTTAGATGTACATGTATGTGCAGTGATCTTAGCTACAGAGATATGATACAGAAAATGATATATGTGTACCGTGATCTGCAGTTCTAAGATATGATACAGTCTTATTCGGTACCATCGTCACTCACACTTTATTCAAACACGTACACATAAGCACATTCAAAAACAGACGAACCCTGTTTTCTAGGTAAGCGGTCAGAAAGTTACAGGACAAAAAGTCACAAACACACCTGGGACATGAAGTCACAGTGAAAAAAAAATCAGTTATTGACTTATCACAGTACCTAGCTTAATTACCTATCTAGGAAGTAAAAAAAAAACGTAAAGTCAGTTTGGATGAGAGAGCCTAAAAGAAAGTATGAGCATGCAAATACCAAAAAAAAAGAAAACAAATTAATAATTTCAAAACTTTATATATATATCTTATATATATATATAAGACAAATGTGAGTGTTTATATCGAAAACTAGGTTAATTCCCTGTATTAGGACGGGAAAAAAAAACAAACAAACAAACTGGGATGAGCGAGTTAAAGAGAGTTTAAACATAAAAATACAAAACAACTAAAATTATTAAATTGGGGGTTTCTAACTCGCGACTTATATATATATATATATATATATATATATATATATATATATATATATATATATATATATATATATATATATATATATATATATATGACTAAGTTAATTGCTTGTCCTAAGATGGGAATAAAGCAGTAAAAAAAAATTGTGATGAGTTAATTCAAAACAGCCTTTGAACCCAAAAATGCAAAGCAATAAAATTAAATACAAAAAAATTGGGATGCCGCCGCGAGTTTCCAGTTTGTAACATCTCGTTTGGCATCCAGGACACATATAAAGAAACAATGACAAATATGGCTGTTTATCAATAAAATGGTAGACAAGCAGGACAGAAAGTTACAGGACATAAAGTCAGCTTAAAGTTTGAATTTTTTAAAATTGAAAAACATATATTCAATTTATTCTTAATTACTACTATTATGAATGATAAAGTTTTGGTGGCTATTGTTGAACAACTTAAGGAAAAAATGTAAAACAAGCATATATAGGACTGGTACGATTTACATGAATGAGGTTTACTCTAAGGAAAGTGTTGCATTGATAAGAATATACGGGCAAATTTTGTCTTTAATCTAATTACTTTTTAAGGAAGTATGGTAATGGCTTCAAAAATAATTAACTTGCATAATTAATTATTAATGAACATTTGCATATTTTGCAGCGACAGTTAAAATCATGTTATTATTTTGTTTGTACTGTGTATACTCTTATTTTGTTTTGCTTTAAAATATCTTAAAAATATTTTTAAAATCTTAGGGCTGATTGTTTATTGCGATAATATCTAACGGAAGAAGGTGTAATTATTTAAAGTCATGTTAAAACCAACAACATTACATAATTCGAATTGTGACATTATGTCCAATGACTTTTTCTCCTTCATGTAAACTCATAATAGTAAAATTTCAAACTGCGACTTTTTGTCCTGAGACTTTCTGTCGGTGACATTTTTTTTTTTTTTCATCTTTTCTGCCGTACAGCTGTTTTCTTCTTTTGACAGTTCATGCGTATTATGGTTGGCGTGTTAAGTCATTATTAACGCTAGTGATACGCAAGTTTTACACCATGCGTTTGAGTGAACCTAACAATCTACCGTACGGGGACATTGATTACGGTATAAAACAGCGGAAAATGGGACAACTTAACTAAACGTGTAACTTTCATATAGAGCTCACACAAAGCGGGAATATATTTGTGTCAGCGCGTGAAACGTGCAAGTTTCACTATATTGTTGTTTTTTTTTAAATCGGGATATTTCTTGGCGATGCAATTATTGCCAGTTCAAAGTCTCCACAAGAGGTATTTTAAGACAGGGTTTTACTAGTTATGGTTCGGTTAAAGTAGAACAGGTAACTGGTTAAGGAATTAATTAACCATTTCAGCACTCGTTCTCTGCATTACTTATCTCCAACAAAACTGGCGTATATTCAGACACTTTTACATTTAATAAAATAAAACATGTTCAGCGATATTGGATAGAAAGTCTGTTGCCCGATATATTGAGAAATTAGTATTTGGCAAGTGAAGGTTGAGTAATCCAAGTTCTGTATTTAATTTGAATGGATGTTTTGTTGAGTAAATCGTCGAGCACCAATGTGGTGGATCTAAATAAGGCTAAATGTTAAAGTTAAAGCCCAGTCTCAAATAAACAAAACGCACAGTTAAAGCCCAGTCTCAAATACACAAAACGGTTCTCAAATATACAAAACGCACAGTTAAAGCCATGTCTCAAATATACAAAAACGCACAGTTTATGCCCAGTCTCAAATACACAAAACGTTTCTCAAAAACATAATAGTAAAAAAATTCTAAATGGATCATTTCCCTCAAAGTGCCGTCCATCGAACATGGCCGATAGTGTTCACTTTAATGATGTCATTTTGAAAACTACTTGTGAAGAGTACATTCTCCAATCTAAAATAAAACTCATTAAGTTAAGGCAGTCTCATTTATTATCTACAGATGCATCTACTTGTTATAGTGGCGAAGTTAGGAGTGAGTTCAGGCCACCTTTGGACAAACGGTAATTAAAGATAAAAGGCAATTCGAAAAACGGATTACATATCATGGTAATAAAGATTTCATCGACGTGCATAGTCCGAGTTTCCTCTGACCCTTGCCATACATGTTTGATATCTGGACATTATGTTGGGGTGTAGGGTCAGAGCGCAACTCGCCATGGGGTATCCGCTTACTAGCCGGTCCAGCATACTTGAACGACATTTCATCGAGATATACCTGCATGAAATCGATTGGAATATGATTTATTTTCTCAAAATTCGTGAGCATAGCATTCATTACGTCTTTAATCCGCTGACAGACGAGACGAAAGTACATCGTTGCATTCGTCATTTGTTATTCCGTGACTGTATGACCTCTGATGTCATTGACACGTAGGTTGCGAGATTTATATAGTCATGTGACTCGGAATGCAAATGACCAGATCCAGGTCAAATTTCATCACCTCGTACTTTCGTCTGGACTACCAGTGGAATAACAAATGATGTAAGCTATGCTCACATATGACATATCTGGCCAGACTAGCTTTATCGACATGACGCGGTATCTTAATAGGAATCGAACCTTAAAGGTCGTGTTGATCGTTCTTTTATCTAAATGTTGATGATATTGAATTACAGTTATTCATTGGTACACTGTCACTCCGGTAACATTCGAACAATTTAAAGTTAGTTCTTGATAATACACGAGTTAAGATCATGGTATTGAACATTTATCTCTTAGCTAGGGATTATATATATTAAAACGTAATCCTTATCTCTCAGACATGTACGGTCTATTCCATTTAGATATATTGTTATATCTGCATTATATTAATAAAGAAAATGGAAGTTTTGTAATTAAAATATACAACTTGATATGCAAACTTATTTTACCCACATGAAAAATTAACAATTCACACATAACAAAAGGATCAAAATTATTTATTTCAATCGACAAAGTCAGTGCCGGATTACCAAATAGGCAGAGTAGGCACCGCCCAATGGACCCCACTTCTTTTAGGGGCCCCTGCGACAACGGATCAAAATAATATTGATAAAAAGTATTACGAGATAACTTGTATAGGAGCACCAAGATTTCGACTGCATAAGGGCCTCGACAGGGTATAATCCGGCACTGAACGAACTATTTCAAATAAAGCAATTTGTATATGCAGATTTAAAGATGTATTAAAAATGAAATTGAGGATGGACAGTGACTATGTAAATAATGAAAGGCATACAAAATCGGCGAAGTACCATTTGACATTAAACATGCTTTATCAAGTACAATCAGAAGTGGGAGGTCCTGGTTTAAGAACCCGGTCGAGTCATAGATTATATAAATGATAGTAACAGCTGTCTCTCCAGGCGACCAGCATTAAAAGGTTTGTGTAAAGACTAGTCAGACGGATGTCAGGATAATGTGACTGGCGAGAGATGATGCTGCATGTTTGCGGCATTATGCCCATGTGCTACGCATCACTGTAAACTGGCTCTCTGAAGACATCACATATGACTGATTTTTTAAAAGCTACATTAAAAATCCAAATCTCTCTCTCTCTCTCTCTCTCTCTCTCTCTCTCTCTCTCTCTCTCTCTCTCTCTGTGACAGAAGCACATACACACATCAAGTGCAGTTATAAAAAATATTTTGAAAATGAACAAGCTTTAAAAATGTCAACGTCCTTTAATCGTTTGTGATTTTGCTATTGGCATCAAAAGCGTGTGTTGAAAATCCGAGATATCTTCTTTGTGCGGTCAAGTGTTAAATTTAGCAGTGTTCAATATTTACGAATCTGCCGTGGTCTCGCAGTAAATGCTTGCCATTACCCACGATTTGAAGCAAGCCATCTGTAGTCAACGCACGTTCGAACCTATGACAGAACCTCTGTCCATCGGGTAAATTCACTTGCTAATGAAATCCAATTCATCGCGCGATGTCCAGCACTCATTAATGTAGGATTAAATACAGATGAGTATAAAAGATATAACTGTAATTTGCATGAGATCATGGAGACGATTTAAGTGGATAAACAGCGTTGGTTTTTAAACATTAGAAGATGATAATGCTGTCTTTTGAAGTCCAACACAAATTCATATGCATGTACATACCTTCTCAATATACCTAGCATGTTTTTTATTTCGGTCATAATTTTTTCTTCTTCTGCCAACAGCCTATATGCTTCGATGGTTTTCAAGCCTCTAACACAGTGATGTAGCAACACTTGATTCTGAGGCCCCCTCTTAATAAGCAAAATGTTGCCTGAAGGGTTTTTTGGGACCAAAATGGGCCTGAGCGGTTTCTATGCGACTCGGTTAACACCTATCACATAGCTCTAAAACCTATCACATAACTCTAAAACCTATCACATAATGTTAACATCCATCACATAACTGTAACATATATAACATGGTTGTAACACCTACCAAATAGATATAACAGCTATCGCATAACTCAAACAACGATCACATAGATCTAAGACCTGTTACAATACATAGATCTAATACCTATCACATAGTTCTAACACCGATCACATAGATCTAACACATATCACAGAATTGTAACACCCATCTTATAACTGTAACATCTATCCCATAGTTCTAACACTGATCACATAGTTTTAACACTGATCAGTGATCACATAGTCTTAACACTGATCACATAGTTCTAACACCTACCACATAGTTCTAACAATGATCACGTAGTTTTAACACTGATCACATAGTTCTAACACTGATCACATAGTTCTAACAATAATCACGTAGTTTTAACACTGATCACATAGTTCTAACACTGATCACATAAATCTAACACCTATCACATAGATCTAACACCTATCACATAGTTCTAACACCTATCACATAGTTCTAACACCTATCACATAGATCTAACACCTATCACATAGTTCTAACACCTATCACATAGTTCTAACACCTATCACATAGTTCTAACACCTATCACGTAACTCGAACACCTATCAAACTGTTCTAAAACTAATCACATAAAGTTAACACCTATAGCTGTAATATCTTTCAAATAGTTCGTACACCTATCACGTTATTGCCATAGTTAACTTACCAGCATGGTTTATTGAATACATGTATATTGATTTACATCTCCTAGCATTAACGTTATCATGTGTTGAACATTCGATAACTGCATATTGTAAAAGAAAGAATTTCTATAACTTTGGCCATTTTATTCCACATTTTCCTTCTTAAGTATGTGGTAAATACATTAAAGTTAGTTTACCTTTTGACTGTATTTCATAAGCATCAAAGCCTCCACTCGTAAGCAAACTGTCGTATATACTTCATACATTATTCTAAAGAACCGGGTAAATCACAACACACTATCAGGCACGTCAATCAAAATTTGTAATTTGTTCAATGAAGGATAGTTTACGCTGTAGTTATCCTGTAATTTTTCTTTCATCGTTCGTGAGTATTAGGCCCAACTCTTAAAAGCGGGCATATTCTTTGTGTGGAGAAAATGAGCTGTTCAGATCAAGTCAAAACCGATTGAACTTGCCTTTTATGCTTCATTATAGAGCACAAAACTAACCAATATTACAAATGAGAAGTTTAACTTTTGATAGACCGCTCCGGTGGGCCAAAGGTTAGCGCGTCCGCCTCGGATGCGAAAGGTCGCAGGTTCGAAACCCGGCGGAGTCTTCAAAGCCTTTTTAAAATGATAATTGCAGCTGCCTCGCTTGGGGCTCAGCATTAAGAGGTTAGCGTTAGAACTGGTCAGCCTGGTGTCAGGATAATGTGACTGGATTGGACAATATACAATGGGTCTGCGGCATGATGCCTCAGTAATAGACATTACCATAAACTGCTACATTGCATCGTTGCACTGTCCCCGAAATACTGTTAAAGCTACGTTAAAATTCCAAATCACAAGCACATTTAGGTGCAAGAATTTGGTTTCTTTGTAGACAAACTGTCGATTTATGACCAGTATATTGTATATTGTTCTATTCTAAGTGGACAATACTACTCTAAGAATGTATTGCTTCAGAAATTAGGCAATACATATCACTACCTTCGTATATTGAACTGTTAAATAAACCACCATGTTGCATCCTGTAGGGGGATATAATTAAGAAAGAGTTGTAGGCCCTAATATATTAAATTTAGAACTTTAACAGCACACTTTAATGTAGATGACAAGAATATCATTGTAAATATATAACAGCAAAGGGACTAGTTTCATTCCTTTGTCAAAAACTAAAAACACATGCGCTCCAAATCATCTTACAAATAGGGCTGGCAATATACATGTGGGTTCGTTAAATGCTTATACACAACGTTTGCATAGTTATTTATAATAACCTTTTCTAATATCGCCATTTACTAATTACTTGCCAGCTTATATGAAAGGATAAGTTAAACACGTATTACTATAGATCAATAATAACAATATTTACTCAAATATAATCATCACCGTATCTTTTGAGATGATTTCGCAAACTGGCTTATCCTTTTTGAAACTTTGACTTCTTTCCGTGAATGTAACTAGCAACGATTCATGCCTTGAACACGTGGCATACAGCGTAGGCGGCCAGACCATCGGCCAAGTCGAGCAGTTCACCTACTTGGGAAGCACCATCGACAAGGAAGGTGGAGCTGATGCAGACGTCAAATGTCGAATTGGCAAAGCGGCGGCCGTATTCCAACGTCTTCTCCCAATTTGGACACGTCGGTCGATTCACACAAACACCAAACTTCGCCTCTTCAACACTATCGTCATCCCATCCGCCATTTACGCCTGCGACACATGGAAAGGCACGAAGAAGCTGGTCAGCAGGCTGAACGTATTCCAACAGCGATGTCTGCGACGTATTCTTCGTGTCACCTACCACGACCACATCACTAACGAGGAAATCCTCAGAAGAGCACACACCCGAAGCCTGGGAGAAGTGGTCGCAGAAAGAAGATTACGTTTTGCGGGACATGTTCTGAGAATGGCCGAGACGCGCCACGCAAAGACTGCGATGTGGTGGACGCCAGCACGTGGGAAACGAGGCATTGGACGACCGAGAAAGACATGGCGACGGACATTTATAGAAGATCTGCGAGCCGTCAATATCAACTTAGACGCAGCGGAGGTTAAGGCTGCCGATCGAGATGACTGGAGGAAGCTTGTTGCCCTATGCGCCCCACTGCGCGGAAGGACATAAAGAAGAAGAAGAAGATATATATATATATATATATATATATATATATATATATATATATATATATATATATATATATATATATATATATATATATATATATATATATATGTGTATATATATATATATATATATATATATATATATATATATATATATATATATATATATATATATATATATATATATATATATATATATATATATGTATATGTATATATATATGTATATATGTATATATGTATGTATATATATATATGTATATGTATATATGTATATATGTATATATATGACTGGATTTAAATAGGAATATATTTGTAGAAATCAGGCTAACCGATTAGTTTACATAAATGACAAGGATGTTGCGTTGTTAATATGACATTTATAAGTACTTGGGTCATTTTAATCTTTCTGCCTCAAATCTCAGGGGGAAAAATTATTAGAGTATTACTGTTTCCCTTTGGCCCTTATTTTAGCCATTTGATCACGAGAAAGCATTTAATCGGATATAAACACAGGTACAAATATATATTCGCAAACGCTTAGGGGCTCTCCGTTACAGATCACTGCCATCTCACCTCTGTCTGCGTGGGTTCGAGTCTCAGATTCGGCTAATCTAGTTATGTAAGAAAGCTTGCCAGTAGCTTCTCGTAAGTCGGTGGTTCCTTCCAGTGGTTTTCCCGGGTTCTTCCTCCACCATTAATACTGGCCGCCATGTATAGCATAGTGTGTGCTGAAAATGGCGTTAAACCCTACAACAAAAACGCAAGCGCTAATAAACAAATTTAATTGTTTTTCCTCAGATGATAATCAAGTACACGGTTAGTACAATAAAAATAGCTGCGATGGGTAAAATATCCAGAGCTGTTTTAAGATGTAGACATTTAATAATATACATATAATTCGGACGAATCAGTTTGTTCTAATCTCTCTTTGGAGTCTCCATATACGTATGCATGCGTGCATGCATGCATGCATGCGTGCGTGCGTGCGTGCGTGCGTGCGTGCGTGCGTGCGTGCGTGCGTGTATGTATGTATGTATGTATGTATGTATGTATGTATGTATGTATGTATGTATGTATGTATGTATGTATGTATGTATGTATAAGATCACCGACCTCCCCAGAATTTTGTTGGGAAACAAAATATATATAAACACGAACGGCACAAATACTTAATATAGACACACATTACATTAGCGTGCTAAACACAAGAGAGGAAATGACACAACAAAATTTTCCCACCCTTTGACCAAAATATGGTTATTTTCAGACACAATAAGAAGAAAAACTATTCACAAATACACGCACACTCACTCTCGTAGAACAATAAATATGGCACACAGAAGCAAATCCACCTACCCCCAAACTTATTATGACTAAAGCGGGAAACAAATACAAAACAAAATTGTATACATGCCTAACATAAAACTCGTCATCAAAGCGTATCTAACGCGTTATGTGACTCGGAGGAAACCGGCATTGACGTTAACGATATGATTCTGAGGAAACTGGATCGACGTTAACGATATGACTCCGAGAACACTGGTATTGACGGTAACGTTATGACTCCGAGGACACTGTTATTGACGTTAATGATAGTCTGTTCTCCTTAGAGTTTTACGCACTACAGCACTATTTTCTGTTTCCTGAGGACCATCCCAATTTAGAATTAAACATTCTGAACTTTATTGCAGCTGTTTTCCAACTGGATCGCTTGAAATTTGCTAAAGACCCAATTAAATTATTATCTAATTATTAAATCTGCCTACTGAAAAATTATATATATATATATATATATATATATATATATATATATATATATATATATATATATATATATATATATATATATATATATATATATATATATATATATCAGCTGATTCCCAATATTGTTAGATAGTTCGAGCTATAAAGAGTGTGGGTAGAATATTTGTTCTCCGTGTTTCTAATGTTGAATGCTAGCATGAATATTTTACTCAAAAAGATTCACAGGATTCCTCATTTATCATCCTGTTTTCGGCGACAGTACATGATTGTAGCTCTTAATCTTAATAAAGAATGCCCAAAGAATGGTGTGCAAAGGTACCTTTAATGAATGCAGCACATTGTATGACAAAAGGATACATTGTATGGGGAAAATCTTATTTCAATCTATTAATAGCATTGTTTAAGTAGCTAATTAAACTCTCAACACAACCGTAATAATGTCAGAAAATGACGGAGAGGTCATCAGTGAAATGTTGATTGTCTATCGAAAATACATAGATGCATTAATTAATTTGGGTGCACCCTACGTTACTGAATTAGACATTGTTACGTGCTTAGACTCTAATAAACAGTATATATTATTTCCAAGAATAAGCCACGATTTAAGTTACAAAAGTCCTGATAATTATATGTTTTAATAGATCCAAGTTCGAGAACTGTTGGAAAAGCCAAGATGGAAGAAGATGACATATGATGAAGTCTGTTTTGTGCTTATCTAAAGTTCCTTATAGAAATACAATATTTAACACTCCGGTGTTGGAAATCCGAATAGAATTTTGACAAAGTCTCTTTGTCCACAAATTCTATTTGAACACATCAAATATTTCCAGAAATACGAATTAATCCTCTAAAATCCAGATGAGCTGAAGGTAAGTTAACATATTCAAAAACTGGCTACTGCACAAAAAAATGACTTAATGTCCTTTGAATAAGCCAAAAACTACGAATATTTCACTTAAACAAAATTTGCATCGTATCGTACTATGAAATGAAACATGGGGGGAGGGAGAGGAGACGCGTGATCGTTTATATCTAAAAATTGAATTAATGTCAGCATCTTGGGCAACATTATTTGCTTATATATATATATATATATATATATATATATATATATATATATATATATATATATATATATATATATATATATATATATATATATATATATATACTGGAAATGATGTTTGGCCTGAATTTAATAATTTTGGGGTAAACAAATAATGTTGCCCTTAATTGCGGACCTTATATATATATATATATATATATATATATATATATATATATATATATATATATATATATATATATATATATATATATATATATATATATCAGCGTAGATAAACCTCGTTTTTTCTAAAAATGCTAATGCTTCTTGTTCTGCTGGTTACTACTTGCAAACAGAATAGATCTATGACTATGCACTTTGCCGTTGGAATCGACTTATAAGTAAATATCTACATCACATCTCGTTTCCTCACAATGATAACAATTCCAACATTAACATCTTTAACCATTATCACTGACATTGAAGCAAAAATTAAAAATGAGACAAATATAAATTATCCGACAAAACAACATTTATACAGCAACAAAACGGTAAAGCGAAAAAGAAGAAAATAATTGACTGGCAAAACACACACACACACACACACACACACACACACACACACACGATGTGCGTCATGGATGTACATTGCATACATAAAATACTTTCTACCCCCAATTTGTAACATAGTCATGAGATGTAAATTTGCCATAAAATAGTATACTCAACGCTTACATGTTAAAATGTAAAAATAACAGCTGGTCAATCCATCCTTGAGATACCATTTACATTTATACTGATTTGATATATACAATGACAAACTATATAAAACATAAGAAGTAGACATATAGGATACGTGCTAATGCATCAGAAGAGTATAATTAATAAACAACTTCTAAATCGAAAATCCATCCATAACCAAGTGCAAGATATATATATATATATATATATATATATATATATATATATATATATATATATATATATATATATATATATATATATATATATATATATATATATATATATATATATATATATATATATATATATATAAAAGCATGTATGACAAATCGGAAACTAAAATGCTAAGCATGCATCTGATTAAGGTAGCATCAACTTGTTTGCTTGTGATTACATATAGAGTAGTCTAGGAACATAATGTGTATGCAGTTCTGTTTATATATTTCTATATTAGGCCAAATTCGTTATTGTCTGTCTGTCTGAATGTCTGTCTGTCTATTTGTCTCCCTCTGTCGCTCTCTCTCTCTCTCTCTCTCTCTCTCTCTCTCTTTCTCTGACTCTGTCTCTCTGATTTAGCTAATTTTAGTATACTTTTTGTACACGACATCTATTATTTAACGTCTGGGACTAAACTTGCATGACCTTTATCTATTTGATAACCAGCCTAACCCACACAGTTCCTGTAAACAAATTAATATTTTTAATGTCTCTGTTAGGTATAATGATACTTTTATGTTCTTTATTTAGCAAGTACAACTATCGCCACACTTATACAAGCATGTTAAAAACGACCGAGAACTCGTGGATAGATCCTAGTCGATAGCAAACCTAACTAATGTGAATACGACAAGTGGAGTCCAATTTCTCCACCTGGTTACAGTGCAAGCTTTCTAATGTCGAATAATTGTGTGTTTGGTATTTTAAATTTAAAATTCATAAATTAGAATAATAAATACCACCCAAAAATGTAATATGTAGTCTCATAATTATTCATTTGTGTTTAAATCTTTTGGATACGACTTCTTTATGATTATACAGTAACAACCCCAACCCCCAACAATCTTGATCGTATCAACTTGAGCATGAAATGTGCCAACGAAAATGAAATATTCTATAATTTTCTATATAACAGTGGTTAATGTGGCAAAAGGTATGCGTTGAAAGTAAAATATATATATATATATATATATATATATATATATATATATATATATATATATATATATATATATATATATATATATATATATATATATATATATATATATATATATATATATATATATATATATATATATGTAAAATGTAAAATGTCATTCCAAACTTCTAGTTAGCGATATATTAATGCCGGCGTTAGCAGGACTGGCACATAAACGAAAAACAAAATGTAAGAAATGTATGCAAATGAGTAGGTTTATTAAAATCAGAGCTCCCCTGTTATACACGAAGATCTGGCAGCAACCACTAAGGGGCCATGTTTTGGTAGCCTGTATTATCATAATCGCTAATTTTATCAGCCAAGTAGATATAGTCTTGTATTTTTGCGTTTGAACACTGGGCAGTGTGGATGAAAATGTACCGAACGATTTGATTCATTATCAGATTCTTTAAAGCTGCATTTCCATTGGCTAATTCAAAGATCACCAGAACATAACCCCTAATCGGTCGTCGTCCGATCTTCACGTAAGATAGAGGAGATATGATTTTAATCAGACTGGTTTCTGCCCCCCCCCCCCCAACCCCCAAGAGAAAAAAATAATCAAAAAGAAATATACGATTTCAAAGATATGCAAGGAATTATTTCCATCTTGAAGTGGAAACGTTTTGCGTTATCACTTGTAATTTCGCCACTCCTGACAGTATAATGAGACAACATCAAAGAAATACATATCTCCTATTTGTCCATTTGTATTCAAACTGATCCCTATACATTTGTAACATGCAAAACTAATAGAAATATCACTTCATTGGTCAAGATACTAGCAAGATCTTTCTTTCTTAAATACTGTTTCTCTTTTCAGAAAACCAAAGTGTACACTTACTTTCAACCAACTGTAATATTTCCTTCAAAATATTCGTACACATTTGGCATTCCCCCGACTTATAGCTAATAGTTTTAATATAGGACATACGAAAAGAAAAAAAGTTTGCTAAAAGAATTTCTATTATCTTTTTTAAAATAAAAGCATTGGTAATTCTAATTTTACTCAAGTTTCTTTTTTCAGAGACTTTCAACATTTGGTATGCTTTTATAGCTCCCCCCCCCCCATTATGACAATATTTTCTGGCAAACTATCAAATTGCTATTCCTTGATATCTCTGCTTCAGTTCCAACTTTGTTATGTACGTTATATCAATATATTTCTTTGTAGTGTAATTTATTTGGTAATATGTGATTTAAATAAAAACAAAATAATCAAAAGATTAGGCTAGGTCGCACCAAATCACTATTACGATAGAAACAAGCTTTATTAGTATTTACCCATAAATAAAATCTCAAACTAAAATTAACCATTATCAACAAATTATGAACAAAGCGTAAACATAAT
>JARLTB010000508.1:0-72711 GCA_030141615.1 Unio pictorum
TGTTGAAACCCTTTACCCCGCTTGGATTTGGTTAATACTTGGTTTATTGGCTGCGCACCATTGGATAGTACGTCACCATACTTTAAAACCGGTTCCCACCATTTTTTTCAGCATGACTTTTGATGAAAAACGGACTTTTTTGTTTTTCATGTTATGGATCAGTTGGGCTTAGATAAAAGCTGTTGAAACCCTTTACCCCGCTTGGATTTGGTTAATACTTGGTTTATTGGCTGCGCACCATTGGATAGTACGTCACCATACTTTAAAACCGGTTCCCACCATTTTTTTCAGCATGACTTTTGATGAAAAACGGACTTTTTTGTTTTTCATGTTATGGATCAGTTGGGCTTAGATAAAAGCTGTTGAAACCCTTTACCCCGCTTGGATTTGGTTAATACTTGGTTTATTGGCTGCGCACCATTGGATAGTACGTCACCATACTTTAAAACCGGTTCCCACCATTTTTTTCAGCATGACTTTTGATGAAAAACGGACTTTTTTGTTTTTCATGTTATGGATCAGTTGGGCTTAGATAAAAGCTGTTGAAACCCTTTACCCCGCTTGGATTTGGTTAATACTTGGTTTATTGGCTGCGCACCATTGGATAGTACGTCACCATACTTTAAAACCGGTTCCCACCATTTTTTTCAGCATGACTTTTGATGAAAAACGGACTTTTTTGTTTTTCATGTTATGGATCAGTTGGGCTTAGATAAAAGCTGTTGAAACCCTTTACCCCGCTTGGATTTGGTTAATACTTGGTTTATTGGCTGCGCACCATTGGATAGTACGTCACCATACTTTAAAACCGGTTCCCACCATTTTTTTCAGCATGACTTTTGATGAAAAACGGACTTTTTTGTTTTTCATGTTATGGATCAGTTGGGCTTAGATAAAAGCTGTTGAAACCCTTTACCCCGCTTGGATTTGGTTAATACTTGGTTTATTGGCTGCGCACCATTGGATAGTACGTCACCATACTTTAAAACCGGTTCCCACCATTTTTTTCAGCATGACTTTTGATGAAAAACGGACTTTTTTGTTTTTCATGTTATGGATCAGTTGGGCTTAGATAAAAGCTGTTGAAACCCTTTACCCCGCTTGGATTTGGTTAATACTTGGTTTATTGGCTGCGCACCATTGGATAGTACGTCACCATACTTTAAAACCGGTTCCCACCATTTTTTTCAGCATGACTTTTGATGAAAAACGGACTTTTTTGTTTTTCATGTTATGGATCAGTTGGGCTTAGATAAAAGCTGTTGAAACCCTTTACCCCGCTTGGATTTGGTTAATACTTGGTTTATTGGCTGCGCACCATTGGATAGTACGTCACCATACTTTAAAACCGGTTCCCACCATTTTTTTCAGCATGACTTTTGATGAAAAACGGACTTTTTTGTTTTTCATGTTATGGATCAGTTGGGCTTAGATAAAAGCTGTTGAAACCCTTTAC
Source organism: Unio pictorum (assembly GCA_030141615.1). NCBI lineage: Eukaryota > Metazoa > Mollusca > Bivalvia > Unionida > Unionidae > Unio > Unio pictorum. The sequence goes on from JARLTB010000508.1 coordinate 1,457, forward strand.
CCCGCTTGGATTTGGTTAATACTTGGTTTATTGGCTGCGCACCATTGGATAGTACGTCACCATACTTTAAAACCGGTTCCCACCATTTTTTTCAGCATGACTTTTGATGAAAAACGGACTTTTTTGTTTTTCATGTTATGGATCAGTTGGGCTTAGATAAAAGCTGTTGAAACCCTTTACCCCGCTTGGATTTGGTTAATACTTGGTTTATTGGCTGCGCACCATTGGATAGTACGTCACCATACTTTAAAACCGGTTCCCACCATTTTTTTCAGCATGACTTTTGATGAAAAACGGACTTTTTTGTTTTTCATGTTATGGATCAGTTGGGCTTAGATAAAAGCTGTTGAAACCCTTTACCCCGCTTGGATTTGGTTAATACTTGGTTTATTGGCTGCGCACCATTGGATAGTACGTCACCATACTTTAAAACCGGTTCCCACCATTTTTTTCAGCATGACTTTTGATGAAAAACGGACTTTTTTGTTTTTCATGTTATGGATCAGTTGGGCTTAGATAAAAGCTGTTGAAACCCTTTACCCCGCTTGGATTTGGTTAATACTTGGTTTATTGGCTGCGCACCATTGGATAGTACGTCACCATACTTTAAAACCGGTTCCCACCATTTTTTTCAGCATGACTTTTGATGAAAAACGGACTTTTTTGTTTTTCATGTTATGGATCAGTTGGGCTTAGATAAAAGCTGTTGAAACCCTTTACCCCGCTTGGATTTGGTTAATACTTGGTTTATTGGCTGCGCACCATTGGATAGTACGTCACCATACTTTAAAACCGGTTCCCACCATTTTTTTCAGCATGACTTTTGATGAAAAACGGACTTTTTTGCTTTTTCATGTTATGGATCAGTTGGGCTTAGATAAAAGCTGTTGAAACCCTTTACCCCGCTTGGATTTGGTTAATACTTGGTTTATTGGCTGCGCACCATTGGATAGTACGTCACCATACTTTAAAACCGGTTCCCACCATTTTTTTCAGCATGACTTTTGATGAAAAACGGACTTTTTTGTTTTTCATGTTATGGATCAGTTGGGCTTAGATAAAAGCTGTTGAAACCCTTTACCCCGCTTGGATTTGGTTAATACTTGGTTTATTGGCTGCGCACCATTGGATAGTACGTCACCATACTTTAAAACCGGTTCCCACCATTTTTTTCAGCATGACTTTTGATGAAAAACGGACTTTTTTGTTTTTCATGTTATGGATCAGTTGGGCTTAGATAAAAGCTGTTGAAACCCTTTACCCCGCTTGGATTTGGTTAATACTTGGTTTATTGGCTGCGCACCATTGGATAGTACGTCACCATACTTTAAAACCGGTTCCCACCATTTTTTTCAGCATGACTTTTGATGAAAAACGGACTTTTTTGTTTTTCATGTTATGGATCAGTTGGGCTTAGATAAAAGCTGTTGAAACCCTTTACCCCGCTTGGATTTGGTTAATACTTGGTTTATTGGCTGCGCACCATTGGATAGTACGTCACCATACTTTAAAACCGGTTCCCACCATTTTTTTCAGCATGACTTTTGATGAAAAACGGACTTTTTTGTTTTTCATGTTATGGATCAGTTGGGCTTAGATAAAAGCTGTTGAAACCCTTTACCCCGCTTGGATTTGGTTAATACTTGGTTTATTGGCTGCGCACCATTGGATAGTACGTCACCATACTTTAAAACCGGTTCCCACCATTTTTTTCAGCATGACTTTTGATGAAAAACGGACTTTTTTGTTTTTCATGTTATGGATCAGTTGGGCTTAGATAAAAGCTATTGAAACCCTTTACCCCGCTTGGATTTGGTTAATACTTGGTTTATTGGCTGCGCACCATTGGATAGTACGTCACCATACTTTAAAACCGGTTCCCACCATTTTTTTCAGCATGACTTTTGATGAAAAACGGACTTTTTTGTTTTTCATGTTATGGATCAGTTGGGCTTAGATAAAAGCTGTTGAAACCCTTTACCCCGCTTGGATTTGGTTAATACTTGGTTTATTGGCTGCGCACCATTGGATAGTACGTCACCATACTTTAAAACCGGTTCCCACCATTTTTTTCAGCATGACTTTTGATGAAAAACGGACTTTTTTGTTTTTCATGTTATGGATCAGTTGGGCTTAGATAAAAGCTGTTGAAACCCTTTACCCCGCTTGGATTTGGTTAATACTTGGTTTATTGGCTGCGCACCATTGGATAGTACGTCACCATACTTTAAAACCGGTTCCCACCATTTTTTTCAGCATGACTTTTGATGAAAAACGGACTTTTTTGTTTTTCATGTTATGGATCAGTTGGGCTTAGATAAAAGCTGTTGAAACCCTTTACCCCGCTTGGATTTGGTTAATACTTGGTTTATTGGCTGCGCACCATTGGATAGTACGTCACCATACTTTAAAACCGGTTCCCACCATTTTTTTCAGCATGACTTTTGATGAAAAACGGACTTTTTTGTTTTTCATGTTAAGGATCAGTTGGGCTTAGATAAAAGCTGTTGAAACCCTTTACCCCGCTTGGATTTGGTTAATACTTGGTTTATTGGCTGCGCACCATTGGATAGTACGTCACCATACTTTAAAACCGGTTCCCACCATTTTTTTCAGCATGACTTTTGATGAAAAACGGACTTTTTTGTTTTTCATGTTATGGATCAGTTGGGCTTAGATAAAAGCTGTTGAAACCCTTTACCCCGCTTGGATTTGGTTAATACTTGGTTTATTGGCTGCGCACCATTGGATAGTACGTCACCATACTTTAAAACCGGTTCCCACCATTTTTTTCAGCATGACTTTTGATGAAAAACGGACTTTTTTGTTTTTCATGTTATGGATCAGTTGGGCTTAGATAAAAGCTGTTGAAACCCTTTACCCCGCTTGGATTTGGTTAATACTTGGTTTATTGGCTGCGCACCATTGGATAGTACGTCACCATACTTTAAAACCGGTTCCCACCATTTTTTTCAGCATGACTTTTGATGAAAAACGGACTTTTTTGTTTTTCATGTTATGGATCAGTTGGGCTTAGATAAAAGCTGTTGAAACCCTTTACCCCGCTTGGATTTGGTTAATACTTGGTTTATTGGCTGCGCACCATTGGATAGTACGTCACCATACTTTAAAACCGGTTCCCACCATTTTTTTCAGCATGACTTTTGATGAAAAACGGACTTTTTTGTTTTTCATGTTATGGATCAGTTGGGCTTAGATAAAAGCTGTTGAAACCCTTTACCCCGCTTGGATTTGGTTAATACTTGGTTTATTGGCTGCGCACCATTGGATAGTACGTCACCATACTTTAAAACCGGTTCCCACCATTTTTTTCAGCATGACTTTTGATGAAAAACGGACTTTTTTGTTTTTCATGTTATGGATCAGTTGGGCTTAGATAAAAGCTGTTGAAACCCTTTACCCCGCTTGGATTTGGTTAATACTTGGTTTATTGGCTGCGCACCATTGGATAGTACGTCACCATACTTTAAAACCGGTTCCCACCATTTTTTTCAGCATGACTTTTGATGAAAAACGGACTTTTTTGTTTTTCATGTTATGGATCAGTTGGGCTTAGATAAAAGCTGTTGAAACCCTTTACCCCGCTTGGATTTGGTTAATACTTGGTTTATTGGCTGCGCACCATTGGATAGTACGTCACCATACTTTAAAACCGGTTCCCACCATTTTTTTCAGCATGACGTTTGATGAAAAACGGACTTTTTTGTTTTTCATGTTATGGATCAGTTGGGCTTAGATAAAAGCTGTTGAAACCCTTTACCCCGCTTGGATTTGGTTAATACTTGGTTTATTGGCTGCGCACCATTGGATAGTACGTCACCATACTTTAAAACCGGTTCCCACCATTTTTTTCAGCATGACTTTTGATGAAAAACGGACTTTTTTGTTTTTCATGTTATGGATCAGTTGGGCTTAGATAAAAGCTGTTGAAACCCTTTACCCCGCTTGGATTTGGTTAATACTTGGTTTATTGGCTGCGCACCATTGGATAGTACGTCACCATACTTTAAAACCGGTTCCAACCATTTTTTTCAGCATGACTTTTGATGAAAAACGGACTTTTTTGTTTTTCATGTTATGGATCAGTTGGGCTTAGATAAAAGCTGTTGAAACCCTTTACCCCGCTTGGATTTGGTTAATACTTGGTTTATTGGCTGCGCACCATTGGATAGTACGTCACCATACTTTAAAACCGGTTCCCACCATTTTTTTCAGCATGACTTTTGATGAAAAACGGACTTTTTTGTTTTTCATGTTATGGATCAGTTGGGCTTAGATAAAAGCTGTTGAAACCCTTTACCCCGCTTGGATTTGGTTAATACTTGGTTTATTGGCTGCGCACCATTGGATAGTACGTCACCATACTTTAAAACCGGTTCCCACCATTTTTTTCAGCATGACTTTTGATGAAAAACGGACTTTTTTGTTTTTCATGTTATGGATCAATTGGGCTTAGATAAAAGCTGTTGAAACCCTTTACCCCGCTTGGATTTGGTTAATACTTGGTTTATTGGCTGCGCACCATTAGATAGTACGTCACCATACTTTAAAACCGGTTCCCACCATTTTTTTCAGCATGACTTTTGATGAAAAACGGACTTTTTTGTTTTTCATGTTATGGATCAGTTGGGCTTAGATAAAAGCTGTTGAAACCCTTTACCCCGCTTGGATTTGGTTAATACTTGGTTTATTGGCTGCGCACCATTGGATAGTACGTCACCATACTTTAAAACCGGTTCCCACCATTTTTTTCAGCATGACTTTTGATGAAAAACGGACTTTTTTGTTTTTCATGTTATGGATCAGTTGGGCTTAGATAAAAGCTGTTGAAACCCTTTACCCCGCTTGGATTTGGTTAATACTTGGTTTATTGGCTGCGCACCATTGGATAGTACGTCACCATACTTTAAAACCGGTTCCCACCATTTTTTTCAGCATGACTTTTGATGAAAAACGGACTTTTTTGTTTTTCATGTTATGGATCAGTTGGGCTTAGATAAAAGCTGTTGAAACCCTTTACCCCGCTTGGATTTGGTTAATACTTGGTTTATTGGCTGCGCACCATTGGATAGTACGTCACCATACTTTAAAACCGGTTCCCACCATTTTTTTCAGCATGACTTTTGATGAAAAACGGACTTTTTTGTTTTTCATGTTATGGATCAGTTGGGCTTAGATAAAAGCTGTTGAAACCCTTTACCCCGCTTGGATTTGGTTAATACTTGGTTTATTGGCTGCGCACCATTGGATAGTACGTCACCATACTTTAAAACCGGTTCCCACCATTTTTTTCAGCATGACTTTTGATGAAAAACGGACTTTTTTGTTTTTCATGTTATGGATCAGTTGGGCTTAGATAAAAGCTGTTGAAACCCTTTACCCCGCTTGGATTTAGTTAATACTTGGTTTATTGGCTGCGCACCATTGGATAGTACGTCACCATACTTTAAAACCGGTTCCCACCATTTTTTTCAGCATGACGTTTGATGAAAAACGGACTTTTTTGTTTTTCATGTTATGGATCAGTTGGGCTTAGATAAAAGCTGTTGAAACCCTTTACCCCGCTTGGATTTGGTTAATACTTGGTTTATTGGCTGCGCACCATTGGATAGTACGTCACCATACTTTAAAACCGGTTCCCACCATTTTTTTCAGCATGACTTTTGATGAAAAACGGACTTTTTTGTTTTTCATGTTATGGATCAGTTGGGCTTAGATAAAAGCTGTTGAAACCCTTTACCCCGCTTGGATTTGGTTAATACTTGGTTTATTGGCTGCGCACCATTGGATAGTACGTCACCATACTTTAAAACCGGTTCCCACCATTTTTTTCAGCATGACTTTTGATGAAAAACGGACTTTTTTGTTTTTCATGTTATGGATCAGTTGGGCTTAGATAAAAGCTGTTGAAACCCTTTACCCCGCTTGGATTTGGTTAATACTTGGTTTATTGGCTGCGCACCATTGGATAGTACGTCACCATACTTTAAAACCGGTTCCCACCATTTTTTTCAGCATGACTTTTGATGAAAAACGGACTTTTTTGTTTTTCATGTTATGGATCAGTTGGGCTTAGATAAAAGCTGTTGAAACCCTTTACCCCGCTTGGATTTGGTTAATACTTGGTTTATTGGCTGCGCACCATTGGATAGTACGTCACCATACTTTAAAACCGGTTCCCACCATTTTTTTCAGCATAACCTTTAGCAGCAGAGAGGGTGAACAGACCAACTTTTCTAGGCGTCAATTTAGTAAACTAAGGCTTCCTTGAAAATACTTTTTCAGGCGTCAATTTAGTAAACTGAGGCTTCCTTGAAAATACTTAATTAATTTTTAATAATAATTTGAGTAAAGAATGAAAAAAAAAAAAGACGCCATTTAGTTGACGTTCACAATCTCGGCTGCTAATGCGCTAACTAAATATTTGATCAAGTCCTACACGATATCTTGTCCGAGGGTCTGATAAATTTATCGTCACAAATCCATGTGGGATTGACTGAGCGTGGCTAAAGAAATTTCTAAATTGATTATGATCCATATCGCCACCGCACCAAGTTTGCCAAATATTTCTAAGAGTATGAGTATCAACTCCGTTAAACACACATAACAAATTGCAATTATCTCTGATCACTTTTGGTATTTGAGTGTACCGTTGAGTTACATATATCACGTCGGTGTTTTTATGTCTGCCTCTGGAAAATATTCTAGCAGGATTTTTTTGATTATCTAGCATGATATCATCATATACAACTAAATTGTTAATACTTCCATCAATATCATCAATGTTAGGTGCCTCTTCAATATCGGTTATAAACTCAATAACACCATCGCCGTTAATTTCTCGCGCGGCATCATTAAAATCCTTTAATACTTCATAACATCGCTGATCATCTACACTCGGAGCAATCATGTACAGCTTATCCCACTTCATCCATCTCGTTATCAAATTAAGTAGTAATTGTGTCTTGCCGCATCCAGATGGTCCGATGATAATCGCGCGAATAGAATTTGGTAACATTGCTTGGTGTCTAGTAGGTTCTCGTCGTCTTGTAGCTGAATAATCAATTACATTCATGTTGTTATATATATAATTATGGATTTATATTGTGTGAAATGTAGGACACGTACTGGCACAAATGACTTGACGACGATTACAACGAAAAATAATCGATCAGCGCTTTCTGGTAAATGCGTACAATGTAGTACGAAAAAATTTAGATTTACTTCCCTTGGTCCAACCAAGGCTTTAAAAAAAAACGAGGAGGTGATATTGCAGCCAAGTTAGCAAAACTCCCAGGAACACCGTGGGCAAAGTATCCAGGAGAAAAGCACCTTCCAGGATATAGCTACTGTGGACCGGGGACACGATTAGATATCAGACTTGATGATCAAAATCAGCCCCGACCCGGCGAGTATCCAATAAACGCTATTGATAAGGCGTGTCATGCTCATGATGTCGCTTATAAAAGCAGCAATCTTCAACACAGACATCTCGCAGATGTAAAATTAATTCATGCGTTAAATGCTATTCCTGATAAATCCTTCAAAGAAAAATTGGCTTCGTGGTTGGTAAAATCTGCTATGAAGGGTAAATTGATGCTTGGAGCTGGATAATTAATAATATGGAATCTATTTACTATTCTCCGAGGGGATACTGGAGAGGTTACACAGCAATCAATAAACTAGCTAGTGCATCAAAGGTGAAAAAAACTACAGCGGCAAACTGGTTATCTAAACAGGCAATATGGCAAATTTATCTACCAGCGCCTAAACAAATTAACTACTCGCATTTTGATGTGACAACGCCTAATGAAGTTCATCAAGCTGATATACTATTTCTGCCGCATGACAATGGTTACAAATATGCGTTAACGTTAGTTGATATTGCAAGTCGATACAAAGAAGCAGAACCGTTAAAAACAAAATCATCTACTGAAGTAGCTTCTGCATTTGAAAAAATTTATCGACGAGGTCCTCTGCGCTGGCCAAATCTGTTACAAGTTGATCCTGGCAAGGAATTTCAAGGTGTTGTTACATCTACGATGAAACATCATAATGTCGCCATCAGACGAGGACACACTGCGCTACATCGCGATCAGGCAATTGTTGAACGGTTTAATAAAACCCTTGCTGAGCGGTTATTTGGATATCAATACGCGAAAGAATTCATCCAGGATAAACGATCCCGTGAATGGGTCAAGAGATTACCAGGTGTAGTTACCGCAATCAATAATGAGATTACTAGAACAATTAATATGAAACCTGTCAACGCTATTAAGAAGGCGTCTATCAAAATGGAAATCCAAGGAATTTCACAAAAAGAACCAATTCTTGGTAGTAATGTCATTGTAAGGTACTTATATGAACCAGGAGAGCTTGAGGGTGGTAAAAAAAGAGCTACCGATCCTATTTGGAGTGTCACTACGCATAGGATATCCGGTATAACACGATCAACTGGTAGACCTCCAATCTATAGACTGGATTCAACTGCTCCTCAGCGGGGTTTTACACGCGAACATCTACAAGTGATCCCCGAGGATACTCAATTGCCACCGCGTGGTCTTAACTAGCGCCGTTGCGTCTATTACACTCAAGACAAGTCAACATCACATTGTTTCTGACATGACCGAGATTGTTATCTTTTCTATCTACGGTGAATTGGCGAGGATCTTTATCCGACCAATTCCAATTCATTATACAATTACAACTCGCGCAGTGATTATTCTGTTGTTGTTTCAGCTTCTTAATTAATTCAGCATCAATGTCAAATTCTCGTTTATTTTTTTTATCCTGTTGTTTATAGCCAGAGAGTTTTTTTCTGATTATATCGTCACTAATGATTTCATCATTAATGATTTCATCATCGAAAACAATTCTTCGAAGTTGATTTATCTGTCGTACTCTGGATACTGCGAGATAAACTAAATTTGACCACTCAATGCGATTATCTACTATCCAAAGAGTTGTATCGGATATAGTCAATCCCTGTGAAGAATGTATTGTTGCTGCATAACCTAACGTCCATGGGGATTTATCAGAGTTCCCCAATGCATCTTCGACGACGCTGATATCAACCAACACAATATCATTTAATACTAAATTCTGCTTTTGTTGTTGTCCAGGAATGTCAACGTCGATATTCTGCTTTCGTGTATCCTTAGGTCTATAACAGAGTGGTACTGGAAGTGTTGCAAATTTACACTTATGCAATTCAAACAACTTCATCTGAAGTGCGTCTCTGACTATTTTTCTACTCGCGATTATTAAATCATTTGGCTTCCACATTTCCCAAAATTCCTTCATGGGAGTTTCAGAGATTATTTCACGCGCTATTTCACATTGGATTTTATCAGGTTGTAATCTAATTAGCGCTTTGAATTCTCGTAATTGTTCATCAAGTGATCTATGGTCTGTATTAATCTCTTCATAATAATCTACAAATCCTTTTAACCATTCATGTGGAGATCCACCAACAAATGGCTGCGGTTGGCCGTGATCCCCGCACATGACGACTTTTGTATTTTTCAATAACAACCATGATAGAAATGTCTGTAATACTGTCAACGATACCGTGCATATTTCATCCCAGATTATTATTTCAGGAATAAATTTATCGCCCATTCGATCAGGAGTCCAATTATCACCTTTCCATCGAAAGAAGCTGTGATAGGTACAAGCTTTTACTCCACGCGCTATCATCTCTCTGGCGAGTCTGTGAGTTGGTGTTAGAACAATCATGTTAGAAACGCTAGCGTTTCCACGACGAAATAATTCAATTACCCGAGTTGTCTTTCCTGATCCACCACAGCCGTTTAAATAAACTGTCTTGTATCTACAAATCGGATCTGATACGGGCGGTGCAGTAGAAAATTCTGATTGAATCTCTGAGATATTATGGTTACTTTTCAAGTATTTATCATCCATAGTAACGTCTGCGGATTTACAATACTCATGTAGTGTTTCTTTTTTAAACCTCCAATTCCCCCACGCTTCCTTAGGATCTGTGAATTTAGCTACATCTGATTTGTATTTCTCATGGATATACATCGAATCAGTAGCTACTCTAACCGCGGTATCTGGAAATCTATTTATCATCGAAAATAGATTAATAATAGAATAACCGAGCATAGAATTTCTCATATGTGTATACTGACAACTATATCCATCACAGTAGGTAACAACCGTACCTAATTTCTCACCATTGGATAGAAAAGCATCCCTACGGGTTACAAGTTTTCCCTGTTTCGTTAAATCCGCTACAATAAAATCGTATTCTGCGTTGTCTATGATCAACCTCGAAGAGTATTTTGCATTGTCAAATCTTCCACCTTGAGTGAATTTACCAATTATTTTTCGTCCGAAATCTTTGGCTTCTTTGTTTTTAATTTCAAATAACTCCTTAGACCAATTCATGATTTGTTCTTCATTGAAATTAGGAAACTGTTTTCGCTGTTCGCTAATTATACGATCTAGATCAGGTTTTGGTAACCAAACATCTTTCTGAGCGTTATAACAAATAATAGCTTCACTGACAATTAACGATTGTAACATCTTACTATCGATCATATATCTCAATAGCACTATTGGCATCCAGTGTTTTTCAGACATATGTCTACCAAGCCAAACATAACTACACGGATGTAACCCATCAGCGAGTTCAAATGATATCACACGAGCGAACCCGGTTAAATCAAAATCAGGCAAACGACCATTAATCGCAACACGAGTCATTTCATGTATGGGATGTCCAAATCGTTTGAAGTACTCAGAGCATTCTCCATACCCGAGAAAACTTCCAGGATAACACGCGGATATATCAATTGAAATCATACCATCACGTGAGTATTTCGTATTCCACAATCCTCCATGACCAAATTCGACGCAACTCGACTTCACGTCATTGAGAAAATCACATCGTGTTGGACGCCATGAGTTTTTTTCTCTTGCGAAGTGAGCTACCACTGATGGAATTGTGAAGCTATCCGTAAGTAGTTTTTCATTAGAAAATTCTTTAGAATTTTCACCTGAAAATTCATTAGCGATTTTTCTCATTCTAGTATCTAATTCTTCAGTTCGATATAATTCACCATTTGGTTTTACAAACTGATCAAATCCTATTTCCGGATCCTCATTACTCCTGAGTAACCACATGCGATTATAGGTGATTATGATTATATATACAATGAATGACGACGGCACAATAACCCCTGATCTAGTGTAGTAGGCGGTTATATACGGTTTGGTTTTACTATTAATAGTATTTACCAGTTAGACACATAGGACGGTACAACAATAGATTATAGGTGAATGAATTGATTTTCAATGACAATGGATGACGACGGTACAATAACCCCTGATCTAGTGGGTAGGCGACTATATACACATAGGACGGTACAACAATAGATTATAGGTGAATGAATTGATTTTCAATGACAATGGATGACGCGGGCTATTCTACATTCAAGTGTAAACCAAAACCGCAAAATCAAAACTTTGGTTTTGAATGTCAATAATAACGTTCATACCACGTGTGACGGTGTGGTTTTGTTTACACTTGAATTTCGGCTAAATGCCCAATTATAATAAAGACGAATTTGTATATATATACACTCATTACGACGAGGTGATATAAAAGAGGTGTAGTGATTGTAATTATTTGTTTGTTTATTAGCGATCACTGACAACGTTGAAAACACATATAATACTTGAAACAGACATTAAAAAAAATGTTTAAATACGACGTGTCTATAAAACAGTTCTGTTAATACTTGAAAAAAGACAAAATTGATTGTGTTTTGTTCAGATTCATAATAGCGAAACTAACCAATCAAAATCAATGTTAGAAACGCTAGCGTTTCCATGTTTAAGATCCGTAACTCTGTCGCTGATGATTTATCACACGCGTTATACCTAACGGAGTTATCTCCCATGTGAAATTGCAAAATTGAAGATTTTCAATGGAAATTCTTTCACAATTTCACGAAGCAATTTCCAATGCAAATTATACATAAACAAACCGAATTTTGTTTTTTAAATACTTTGAAAAAGCGGTCTTATAAATTCCATCTGCTACTTTTTGTACCGAGGAGGTGTGAATATCGAAATACTTACCAGCTTCTGACATTGATTGAAATACCATCTCCTTGTTGTCAATATTAATTGACTTTACTGGTCTCTTCCCAATTGATTTACAAGTACCAGTATTTCCAGATGCAGTATTCTCACTTTGTGTAACAGCTCGTAAATTATTCAAAGAATTATGTGTCCTAATACCATCAATATGATCAATAACAAAACCATCCTTAATTGATCCATTATAAACTTCATAAACGAAACGGTGATTGAGATATATTTTCCTTCCAACTCTAAAGATCAAATATCCCATACCATTATCCCACCCAATTGACTTCTTATTTTTACAATGTCTAACAACACCATCACGAGAAGCTTCGTATTTTTCAATAACAGGATGTCTTTGAAATTCTTGGCTCATTATATATAATATATATATTTGTCTAATTCGTTAATTGGCTGAATTATAACATTAGCAAATCTTTTTATATAGTCAGCCGCGTTTTTTATGACGTTGTCAGAGTCAAAAACGCTAGCGTTTTTCTTCAATACTCGCTTGTCATAATAACGTTTTAACTCTCTATAACGCTTACCCCCGCAATTAATGCATAACTGCGACTTGCCTCTTACACCTACCCCACAATGCAAGCATGGTAAAGGCCCCTCCGAACCATTTCTAACACTCTGCATATGATACCCACAGAATTCATTTCTGCATGATTTGTTACATGGAGTCTTTGATCCAATCATAAGCCATTTGCAATGATTCATTATATAAAAAACTTTCTATTTAAATACTTGTTTTAATTATAATATGAAGGAATTCAAGAGATTATCGAAAATTAAGCCTTGGAAAAATGCTAGATTTAATCTCGATAGAATCTCTAATATACCTAAAAGTCTAGTAGATGACAAACCACTGCTGAGTAAAATCAGCGACTGTTTTAATGAGTTTAAGCGTGATGGAGCATCTCATGCGTGGTCGACATTTCGAATTATTAATGAAGATGTTAATATACCCGTAATTGATGCTACTATGAACGATACAAGAGCAGTTGTGATACTTTCACACCTTGGCTCGCCAAGGGGTGGGAAATCTCTACTGAAGTATTTTTTTAGAATAAAATTCATTATCGAAGAGGAAGGTGAATGGATTATCAGAGATAAATTTGACCCAATCCTTAAGGATAAAAAATTTGTAATTGTGAGTAGAGATTCCAAACCAGGAATTCTAACTGGAATTGACAAACCATACTATGAGAAATCTTACCCTGTAACAGCAGTTGTTTACGGAATATATCAGCTAAATGATAACCCAAGTATTACAAAACTAGCTCCAATGTTTTCATCATCAGTGGCTTTTCCACTTAATTGTGTAGCAACACGGTTAATAGAACACTTCACAAATGCATCCCGGGGAAACAAATTAACTGAACAACGACGAAACAAAATAACCAAATGGGAATTGACAGTGAAACAGCGCGGGGCAACGATTTCCGATATAGCTAAATTAGAAGCATTATTAAAATTTCCAATATCGGTAGCGACGATAACCGGAGAAGTATTATACGAACCGAAATATCAATCGCGAGGAGCTCCAATTGAAATTATTGATCATAACAAACACGCGTGGACACCCGCGGTAAATATATTTCCACGAGAAAGAACTGTTCGATATATCCCTAAAGAATTTTCTAACGATGGTTTCTATGAAGAGAAATTATTTGATGCTATTCACACATTAAGCTTCTGGGTATACTAAGATGTGATCAACACATTAGTGTATCCAGAATTCATTTTGAATACTTTGTATTTTTAATTCTAAAGAATTTTCATATTTTGTATTTGAACAAATATATTTTTATATATAATATGAATCTTGAAAATCTCAAATCGATTATTATTGAAATCAATAAACTTAAGGATCAAAATATAAAACTATGTTCAGGTTTGGATTGTGATCAAATTATGACCGATTTCGAGGATATACAATTTGCAGAACAGACAGGAAAATATGTCCTATCTAAGAAATATTTTTTAATTAAGAATATCCAAAAACTTATACGTGAGAGCTTAGTCAATACGGAAGATGTTAATGTCTTCGTACCATTATGTAGCATCGTTGAACGTGTACGAAAGCAATTAGGCTTAGAATATGAACAAAAAAGAATTATTAATTGTAAAGTGAGACAATTAAAAATACTAATGGAAAACTCTCAAGGAGATTTTGAGGGTGATGAGTCCACACACACGTAGAGCTTAACCGATACGGTACATGACATACCTATGCAAACGAGGAAGTAAAATTATGTGTGTGACTCAGTACAATAACAAGGAAGTATTAAAATGCTTTGCATTTTTAGGTTAGTGATTTTTTTTTTACTTAAAAATCTTTGATGAAATGCTTTGCAATGAAATGCTTTGCAATGAAATGCTTTGCATTTCTAATTAAAAATTGCAATGAAATGCTTTGCATTTCTAATTTGACAATAGTAATACTCTTTCAATAATGGTAGGAGAATCATTAACAACGAGATTAGCTAGAGAAAGGCTTAGCGCTATCCGGAAAATATTACCTCTTCGTGATAAAATCCGCGAAAAACTTCAACAACGGCAATTACTTCAAACTGACTTCACAGAGGATACAGAGCAACTCTTCAAACCTATTGTTAGTGCAACTGAGGGTGTGAAAACAGCAACTGAACGGGCGATATACGGAGATGTCCCTAAAGAGGGGGAACGAATAGAGAGGCCTCTTCTCCCTGTGTTGGAGAAAATAGCAAAACGGACTAAACAAACCAAAAAATCATTAAAAACACTTCCAGGTGATATAATAACTACTGCAAGACGAGAACGAGAACTTCAGGAAGAAGTTGAACGATTAGGTGATATTGATATTTCCTCACCACCAGCTGAACCATTTGAACCTGAAGAATTTCAAGAGGAAAAAGAAGAGGAAGAGGAGGAAGAGGAGGAAGAAGAGGGAGCTGTTTCCACGAAGAGTCCTGTTTCCTTTATAGATAAAATCAAACCTGGTATTGTATTAGAAATACAAGAATTTCAATTTAAAAAACCTGAAGATTACATCACCTTTGGTGAGTTTGCTGCTAAAAGCTATAATATAAGGGGGGAAATACTCAAAAAAGAGTATAAGGATAGTAATATATCACAAGATGACTGGTATAGTTGGATATATAAAATGAAGAAGAATATTAAGAATCTTACTGAAAGGAGGAAGGAAGAACAGTCGTATATAAACTTTCTGCAGGGGATTAAAAAGTATAAAGGAGAAGGATATTCAAAAACTGGTAGTGGCTTTCAAAATCCTATGGATTTTCACTCAAGAGTTGAAAACTCTAATGTTGGAAATGCAAGTATTTCTTGTCCTGGTAATATTCTTAGCGATATAGCACGATTAGAAGTACTCGTAGGAGGAAAACGAGCCGGGAATAACTCACCAGAAATAATTAATGAAGCCGCTGATATCTGTAGAAGATTATTTCAAGGTGGTATTATGAATATTGCAACATATCGAGATTTTATTGAGGAGTTAGTAGAAAATTCTCATGGTTATCATAGTGACTAATTAGATAAATAACAATTTGTAGAATCATTAGTGATTCTGTATATAGAATGATCATACACTACAACCATGATAAACCAACCAGCGTCTACGTGGTAAACTCACGATTACCAAAATACCGAGTATACTATGGAGATGGTCTCGGTAATACTATAATGGGATTATTTTCAAGAATGGCTCCAAAAGTGGCTCCGTTTGCAAAACAATTATCGATGAAAGCGATTGATGTTATTCGAGATAAGGGTATTAATACTATTGGTGATCTTGCTGGGAAGGCATTTTCAGCTGCTAAGGATAAACTAACAGCGCTAGTTCGACGAAGAAAAAAACCAGGAATGACTTCACTGCCATCTACTGCAGTAATGCCTGCTAGTGTTAGTAAAATAATAAACAATGCAGTAGATGAAAAACTACAGTCATTAATGACCCCGTCATACACGATGACTCCATCATTGCAGGATAATATAACAGCAAATATGATAGCCGGAAGTGGGCTTAGAGGGGGGGCTCGTAGGCGATAAAATCATCATCAGCGTCTGAAATATTTATTTGGAAAGGATTTCCAAATATTATAGTTATTGCAGCGCTTCTTACAGTAGAATCACTTGTTCTAGAATCATTTATTTGAATAGGATTCTCAGTTTTTATGTTTATTTTTAAAATGTCAGGATCAGAATCAGAAATATTTCTAGTGTCAGAATCACTTATGATTCTAGTATTAGTATTTCTAGTGATAGAATCAGAATCAGAATCAGAATCACTTGTGCCAGAATCACTTGTGATTCTAGAAACATTAATGTTTCCACTTACATTTTCAGATATTTTCATTATTAAATACACTCAACTAAATAATTAATTTATAAAAATTATTTTGATTTAGACCATCGGATATATAATAAAAATGTTCAAACAGAACCCTGATGTTGCATTTGACATGGAAGCCCCAGTGCTCAAAGATACCTCTGTACGCGATTATCAATTTTTTGCTTATCACGCAGTACAACCTAATCTTCGTGGAAGAATTGAACTTCAAGTTCATGATACCAGTAAATACTTTTTACCCGCTGAAGCCTTTATTGAAGTCGAAGGTGAACTTGTAACAGATGTTGTAGCTAATACACCATATGCAGCTAATATCCAAGTCGGTTTTGTCAATAATGGTATCATGGCATTATTTGAAAGTGCTAGATATCTCATTGATGGAAAAGAAATCGAATCTATTGAACGTGAAGTTGATGTAGCAACAACAATACTAGGGCTAGCAAGATACTCTGACGATTATACAAGATCGGCCGGTCCATCTATGATGTTTGCAAAAGATGTTAAAAATACGGCGGGAAAAAATCCATATATTATAAGACAACCAAATAATCGTATTGTTCCTCCTGCTGCTGGTGCTGGTGTTTTTGCTGCAGATCCTGCTAATCCTAATGCTGCTGTTGGTGCTATCGAGGATATGATTATAAACAACGATGAAAATTTCAATCTAGGAGCTGCAACAAGAATAGCAACATTACAAGGAGATCGTCGACGATTTTCATGTGCGATTCCGCTCCATCATATATTTGGATTCTGTAGAAATGTCAGAAAAGTTATTTATGGAGTAAAGCATACTGTAGCACTAGTGCGAAAAGGTGATGATAATAATGCAATCTGGCGTATTGGCGGTGCTGCGGGTAAAGTAATTTTATCAAAACTATCACTATGGATGCCAGTGTTGACTCCATCATTGTCAGTAGAACCACGGTTGCTATCATTTATGGATCAAGGGGGAAAGAGATTATTAAGCTGGTTGACAACATCAACAGATACTATAGATTCTAATATTGATGGTACACTTACATGGCATTTGGCAGCACGACAGGGTGTTTTAGCTCCACGGCATATTTTTATTGCTCTACAGGATAAAGAGCGATTGGATAATCAAGAACGTTCTCATATGATATTTGATCAAATCGGATGTAATGAAGTTTCATTAAAAATAAACGGACAACAAGAACCATCAGAGGATATACAACTTAACTATGAAAATAACCACATTGCACGAGTTTATCATCGATTGCTATCATTTATGGGACGTGATCAAAATGTAGATACTGGTCTACAAATATCACAATTGGATTTTAAAGGTCTGTATCCGATTTATTACTTTTCCCTAGAACATCTTGACTTGATGAAACAGTCCGTAGTTGATATACACTTCCGAGCTCGTGTAACACGTCCTGTTGGTATTGTTAATTATAGAGCAGTTGCTGTCATTCTCAGTGATAAATCAATGATACTCGAGGGTGTTGGTGGACGAATGAGATTGGTAGATGCACCAGTAGAAAATCTATAAGATTTTCTAAATCTGTAGTTAGAAATGCGAAGCATTTCTAATTTAGAATCAATCTATTTTGTATAATGTCGTATAGTAATATCAATGTCACATTGACACCTGGTCAAATAAAAAAATTACAATCTAAATCAGCTAAGCAATGTGGAACCACAATAACGCTGAAATTTAATCAGATGAATGGCGGAGGGAATAAACTATCGCTAACAAAAACTCAGGTTAATCATTTTAATAAAGCGTTGGAAGAAAAAAAGGGAGTTCAGGTTACTCTTTCTACAAACGCGATCCGTAACATGGAAAAGACTGGTGGTATATTCCCGTTGTTAGGGTTGATTCCAGGATTGATTGCCGCAGCGGCCCCAGCGGTGGCGAAGGCGGCAGCGTTAGGAGCCATTGGTACCGCAGCAGGAATGGCGTTGAAAAAGGCAACTGGAAAGGGTTATAAAAAAAAGGGGAAGGGTCTAAGACTACCAGGAACCCCGAGTTCATGGTACAGCGGAAAAGGTCTTCGAATTCCAGGAACGATATAGTTCGGGAATCTGCGATTCCTATGTCCAATTTTGATTTAATTGATACCGCTAAAAAATTAAAAATAAAAAATTTCAGAGGTGTTTTTATGAAAGATCAGTTACCAGCACAACCAAATCACGTTGAAACTGGTGTTATTAATTTAGATAACAGCTCTGGACCTGGAACTCACTGGGTTGCATATGCGATTGATCCACGCGGTATTGTTTATTTTGATTCATATGGATTAGCGCCGCCGAAAGAATTTATCAATTATATTAAGAAATTTAAAAACCCTCACAAAGTGAGATGTTGGTATTCCACGTTACCAACACAAACAATGCTTGACCCACCCATATGTGGCAATGAAGTATTAAATGTACTTGATGCTATTTCACGGAAATCTTTGATTCCTAAATCTTTAAAACCACCTCATGTAGTAGTGAATGAGTATACTAGCGGTCAATGGATTAAAAATCCATAGGATTAGAAATCTTTTTTGATTTTAGATGATAAAAACATTTCTATAATAATGATTGATATTTGGGGACGATCTTTATCATCGCTGAAGAAACCTGATGGTGAAGTTGAAACTTTTGATAATAAAAATATTAAAAAAATAATCGAAGATGAAATAGCTGAAATATTAAACCTAGCAAATGTTGATCCTGGTGAAATAGTTGTATTTCAAGATCGTCAGGGTAAGTTGAAAAGTAGTAATATCTCTCTTAATGATATTTTGGTTAAACAACGAGACGCAGCAGAGGATACTATCGCGTTATTTTCTGATGAGGGTAAACTCAAACCAGGTGTACTTGTTTCAACAATTACGGATAAACTAACAACAGTCGATAACACGGCGAATTCATTGAAATCACTCAATGATAAGTATGACGATCATATAGTTGTATTTAACCAGTTTAGTGAAACACAAAGAAATACAATTGACCAGATTGATAAACCCATACTAGAATTTTTTGGAAATCCACCAGTAACGGCACCAAAACTCACCACAATAAAAGATTCTTTGTTGGAACTAACAACTCTTCAATCCGAATATGATAAACACGTGAGACAGTTTTCAATGTTTCGTAAAAACATCGTTGATAAATTTATTGTAACCCCGTTTGATAAAGTTGAAATAACTCTTCCTAATATTAAAAAATCCATCGATGAGCTTAAAACATTCAACAACGCAATAAAGGATGATGCAACGAGGATGATAAGTATTGTTGAAAAAACAAAAATTCCTCATGATAAATCTATCGTCAACAACGTAGTATACACGATTCAACACGGTTCATTTATGTGGACTCCCACAAATAACATTTTAAACATAACCGCAGCAGTCAAGGGTATTTATCGATTAACAATAGTATCACCGACTCAATTCAATATATCATCAAGTAGTTCATCTGGAGTCAATAATACGATATCAACGATCATCGACAAGGATACAACTGAACAATTCACGATAACGACTACAGATAGAAATCTAGCCAGGGTTTCAGTAACGTGGTACGTAGAATTCGTAGTGGATTTAAGTAAACAATTAAACTGAAAGGAAAATCCTTCGGATTTCGCAATTGAAAATGCTAGCGCTTTTAAAATAAAATGACTCCATCATCGAATCAGTATCGCTATGATCAAGTCAGAGAATTTCAAACTAAACTCAGTTCTCTCTGTGAGGAGTATCAAATAAAAATAAAAAAATACCAACGAAGAATAACCGCAGTTGATGTCACTGTGTATTCAGTGTCGGGAATAATCACCGCGGCTGGAATAATACTGTCTTCGGTTACTATGATTGCTCCGGTTGTAGTACCAATAGTTATTTCTTCGATAGCTACAATTGCTGGTATATTAACTGGGATCACAAAAAAACTATCATCGTGTAGCCAGAGTAAACTACGTAATTATGTAATTAAATTTCACATTGCATCTGCCGGTTATTCACAACTATCCTCGTTGATATCATCATCACTCGATGACACAACAATATCAGATAGTGAATTTTCAACGATGGCGGAATTGTATAAAACAACAATGCTAAAATTAGAGAGAAATGATAATAATAATGACATCACCGCAAGAACTACTTCAACAAATAGTAGAGAATACAACACCGGTGAAAACAAGCACGATATCAGTAACCTCAACGCGTCCTGAATTCAGTGTGAATTTCCCGATTCCCGTTCCCGTGAGCGAGATCGCACTAGCAAAACTACGAGTGTATCATAGCTGGCCTAATATTAGATCGGTAGCATTTGGTGGTCAACAACCAAATAATTCCTTGGTGTTCGCGTGGAAAAATCGTGAAGATGGAACCCCAGACTGGAACGTTGTCTCATTACCAACTGGGTCATACCAAATCGAACAGATCAACGCTGAATTTCAACGTAGAATAAAATCTCTCACTGGAAAAGAATCAAAAATCGCTATAACAGTTCATGAACCAACATTATCATCTGCTATCGAGATTAATTCCCCTGGGTATGTTGTAGATATTTATCAGAGTTCTATAAGATCAGTGTTAGGATGGCCTGAATTACCACCGGATAACTCGCGAGAAAATTCGAAGGATTTTCCACGCGAACCTAAAAAATCCGATTATATCACCAACAAAATAAAACCCGTCAATGAAGTCAAGAGTTATCAAGATTATACTCCTGGTAAGTTCTTAAATAAAAATATTTTTGAATCAATTTATGTTCCTCTCATCAACGGAAATTTCACAGCAATGAATAATGATTTTTCACTACTGCTAATATCTCTTAAATCCGGCTCTCTCACTAAAGACGAGTTTATCAGCATCGTAGAAACGGGTAATAAAATCATCTATGATATGAAAATATTTCACTCGATAATTATTCAAGAAGTATTAAATGAAGAGATATTACATGATAAGTTTGCGGATTTATACAATATTAATAAAACGGAGATTAAAGATTTTAAAATCCCTGGATATAACCCGGATAAACTAAAGAAACAACTTGACGATGCTATTGATATTGGGTTCAAAAGAATCCACGATAATTGGAAAAAATCGAAGAATCCTACAGCAAATATTCTGAAATTTAATAATGATCCAGAAGGCGGCGGTAGACATATTGCTCCGAACAATGTGAATATTTCAACGGTGATTGCGCTCAATTTAGTATGTGACGTTATCGAAGGAAATTATCAAATAAATCTCGAACAATCAAATCAAGCTCAGCAAGGATATATTTTATACTCATTTGCACCAACGGCTCCTCCAGGATTTCTAATTATTGAAGACCCAACTAATCTAGTCTATATGCGATGTCATAATAATTTGTTAACGAGAGTTAATTTCAAACTCACTGACCAATCTAATAATCTGATTGATTTACGAGGTGAGGTTTTACAAATTAGTTTGTTTGTGAAATCCTAAAAGGATTTTCGTCCTAGGACTTTCATCGTAAAAAAATTGTTAGCGCATTAGCAGCCGAGATTGTGAACGTCAACTAAATGGCGTCTTTTTTTTTTCATTCTTTGCTCAAATTATTATTAAAAATTAATTAAATATTTTCAAGGAAGCCTCAGTTTACTAAATTGACGCCTGAAAAAGTATTTTCAAGGAAGCCTTAGTTTACTAAATTGACGCCTAGAAAAGTTGGTCTGTTCACCCTCTCTGCTGCTCCTTTGATGAAAAACGGACTTTTTTGTTTTTCATGTTATGGATCAGTTGGGCTTAGATAAAAGCTGTTGAAACCCTTTACCCCGCTTGGATTTGGTTAATACTTGGTTTATTGGCTGCGCACCATTGGATAGTACGTCACCATACTTTAAAACCGGTTCCCACCATTTTTTTCAGCATGACTTTTGATGAAAAACGGACTTTTTTGTTTTTCATGTTATGGATCAGTTGGGCTTAGATAAAAGCTGTTGAAACCCTTTACCCCGCTTGGATTTGGTTAATACTTGGTTTATTGGCTGCGCACCATTGGATAGTACGTCACCATACTTTAAAACCGGTTCCCACCATTTTTTTCAGCATGACTTTTGATGAAAAACGGACTTTTTTGTTTTTCATGTTATGGATCAGTTGGGCTTAGATAAAAGCTGTTGAAACCCTTTACCCCGCTTGGATTTGGTTAATACTTGGTTTATTGGCTGCGCACCATTGGATAGTACGTCACCATACTTTAAAACCGGTTCCCACCATTTTTTTCAGCATGACTTTTGATGAAAAACGGACTTTTTTGTTTTTCATGTTATGGATCAGTTGGGCTTAGATAAAAGCTGTTGAAACCCTTTACCCCGCTTGGATTTGGTTAATACTTGGTTTATTGGCTGCGCACCATTGGATAGTACGTCACCATACTTTAAAACCGGTTCCCACCATTTTTTTCAGCATGACTTTTGATGAAAAACGGACTTTTTTGTTTTTCATGTTATGGATCAGTTGGGCTTAGATAAAAGCTGTTAAAACCCTTTACCCCGCTTGGATTTGGTTAATACTTGGTTTATTGGCTGCGCACCATTGGATAGTTCGTCACCATACTTTAAAACCGGTTCCCACCATTTTTTTCAGCATGACTTTTGATGAAAAACGGACTTTTTTGTTTTTCATGTTATGGATCAGTTGGGCTTAGATAAAAGCTGTTGAAACCCTTTACCCCGCTTGGATTTGGTTAATACTTGGTTTATTGGCTGCGCACCATTGGATAGTACGTCACCATACTTTAAAACCGGTTCCCACCATTTTTTTCAGCATGACTTTTGATGAAAAACGGACTTTTTTGTTTTTCATGTTATGGATCAGTTGGGCTTAGATAAAAGCTGTTGAAACCCTTTACCCCGCTTGGATTTGGTTAATACTTGGTTTATTGGCTGCGCACCATTGGATAGTACGTCACCATACTTTAAAACCGGTTCCCACCATTTTTTTCAGCATGACTTTTGATGAAAAACGGACTTTTTTGTTTTTCATGTTATGGATCAGTTGGGCTTAGATAAAAGCTATTGAAACCCTTTACCCCGCTTGGATTTGGTTAATACTTGGTTTATTGGCTGCGCACCATTGGATAGTACGTCACATACTTTAAAACCGGTTCCCACCATTTTTTTCAGCATGACTTTTGATGAAAAACGGACTTTTTTGTTTTTCATGTTATGGATCAGTTGGGCTTAGATAAAAGCTGTTGAAACCCTTTACCCCGCTTGGATTTGGTTAATACTTGGTTTATTGGCTGCGCACCATTGGATAGTACGTCACCATACTTTAAAACCGGTTCCCACCATTTTTTTCAGCATGACTTTTGATGAAAAACGGACTTTTTTGTTTTTCATGTTATGGATCAGTTGGGCTTAGATAAAAGCTGTTGAAACCCTTTACCCCGCTTGGATTTGGTTAATACTTGGTTTATTGGCTGCGCACCATTGGATAGTACGTCACCATACTTTAAAACCGGTTCCTACCATTTTTTTCAGCATGACTTTTGATGAAAAACGGACTTTTTTGTTTTTCATGTTATGGATCAGTTGGGCTTAGATAAAAGCTGTTGAAACCCTTTACCCCGCATGGATTTGGTTAATACTTGGTTTATTGGCTGCGCACCATTGGATAGTACGTCACCATACCTTAAAACCGGTTCCCACCATTTTTTTCAGCATGACTTTTGATGAAAAACGGACTTTTTTGTTTTTCATGTTATGGATCAGTTGGGCTTAGATAAAAGCTGTTGAAACCCTTTACCCCGCTTGGATTTGGTTAATACTTGGTTTATTGGCTGCGCACCATTGGATAGTACGTCACCATACTTTAAAACCGGTTCCCACCATTTTTTTCAGCATGACTTTTGATGAAAAACGGACTTTTTTGTTTTTCATGTTATGGATCAGTTGGGCTTAGATAAAAGCTGTTGAAACCCTTTACCCCGCTTGGATTTGGTTAATACTTGGTTTATTGGCTGCGCACCATTGGATAGTACGTCACCATACTTTAAAACCGGTTCCCACCATTTTTTTCAGCATGACTTTTGATGAAAAACGGACTTTTTTGTTTTTCATGTTATGGATCAGTTGGGCTTAGATAAAAGCTGTTGAAACCCTTTACCCCGCTTGGATTTAGTTAATACTTGGTTTATTGGCTGCGCACCATTGGATAGTACGTCACCATACTTTAAAACCGGTTCCCACCATTTTTTTCAGCATGACTTTTGATGAAAAACGGACTTTTTTGTTTTTCATGTTATGGATCAGTTGGGCTTAGATAAAAGCTGTTGAAACCCTTTACCCCGCTTGGATTTGGTTAATACTTGGTTTATTGGCTGCGCACCATTGGATAGTACGTCACCATACTTTAAAACCGGTTCCCACCATTTTTTTCAGCATGACTTTTGATGAAAAACGGACTTTTTTGTTTTTCATGTTATGGATCAGTTGGGCTTAGATAAAAGCTGTTGAAACCCTTTACCCCGCTTGGATTTGGTTAATACTTGGTTTATTGGCTGCGCACCATTGGATAGTACGTCACCATACTTTAAAACCGGTTCCCACCATTTTTTTCAGCATGACTTTTGATGAAAAACGGACTTTTTTGTTTTTCATGTTATGGATCAGTTGGGCTTAGATAAAAGCTGTTGAAACCCTTTACCCCGCTTGGATTTGGTTAATACTTGGTTTATTGGCTGCGCACCATTGGATAGTATGTCACCATACTTTAAAACCGGTTCCCACCATTTTTTTCAGCATGACTTTTGATGAAAAACGGACTTTTTTGTTTTTCATGTTATGGATCAGTTGGGCTTAGATAAAAGCTGTTGAAAAGCTTTACCCCGCTTGGATTTGGTTAATACTTGGTTTATTGGCTGCGCACCATTGGATAGTACGTCACCATACTTTAAAACCGGTTCCCACCATTTTTTTCAGCATGACTTTTGATGAAAAACGGACTTTTTTGTTTTTCATGTTATGGATCAGTTGGGCTTAGATAAAAGCTGTTGAAACCCTTTACCCCGCTTGGATTTGGTTAATACTTGGTTTATTGGCTGCGCACCATTGGATAGTACGTCACCATACTTTAAAACCGGTTCCCACCATTTTTTTCAGCATGACTTTTGATGAAAAACGGACTTTTTTGTTTTTCATGTTATGGATCAGTTGGGCTTAGATAAAAGCTGTTGAAACCCTTTACCCCGCTTGGATTGGTTAATACTTGGTTTATTGGCTGCGCACCATTGGATAGTACGTCACCATACTTTAAAACCGGTTCCCACCATTTTTTTCAGCATGACTTTTGATGAAAAACGGACTTTTTGTTTTTCATGTTATGGATCAGTTGGGCTTAGATAAAGCTGTTGAAACCCTTTACCCCGCTTGGATTTGGTTAATACTTGGTTTATTGGCTGCGCACCATTGGATAGTACGTCACCATACTTTAAAACCGGTTCCCACCATTTTTTTCAGCATGACTTTTGATGAAAAACGGACTTTTTTGTTTTTCATGTTATGGATCAGTTGGGCTTAGATAAAAGCTGTTGAAACCCTTTACCCCGCTTGGATTTGGTTAATACTTGGTTTATTGGCTGCGCACCATTGGATAGTACGTCACCATACTTTAAAACCGGTTCCCACCATTTTTTTCAGCATGACTTTTGATGAAAAACGGACTTTTTGTTTTTCATGTTATGGATCAGTTGGGCTTAGATAAAAGCTGTTGAAACCCTTTACCCCGCTTGGATTTGGTTAATACTTGGTTTATTGGCTGCGCACCATTGGATAGTACGTCACCATACTTTAAAACTGGTTCCCACCATTTTTTTCAGCATGACTTTTGATGAAAAACGGACTTTTTTGTTTTTCATGTTATGGATCAGTTGGGCTTAGATAAAAGCTGTTGAAACCCTTACCCCGCTTGGATTTGGTTAATACTTGGTTTATTGGCTGCGCACCATTGGATAGTACGTCACCATACTTTAAAACCGGTTCCCACCATTTTTTTCAGCATGACTTTTGATGAAAAACGGACTTTTTTGTTTTTCATGTTATGGATCAGTTGGGCTTAGATAAAAGCTGTTGAAACCCTTTACCCGCTTGGATTTGGTTAATACTTGGTTTATTGGCTGCGCACCATTGGATAGTACGTCACCATACTTTAAAACCGGTTCCCACCATTTTTTTCAGCATGACTTTTGATGAAAAACGGACTTTTTTGTTTTTCATGTTATGGATCAGTTTGGCTTAGATAAAAGCTGTTGAAACCCTTTACCCCGCTTGGATTTGGTTAATACTTGGTTTATTGGCTGCGCACCATTGGATAGTACGTCACCATACTGTTAAACCGGTTCCCACCATTTTTTTCAGCATGACTTTTGATGAAAAACGGACTTTTTTGTTTTTCATGTTATGGATCAGTTGGGCTTAGATAAAAGCTGTTGAAACCCTTTACCCCGCTTGGATTTGGTTAATACTTGGTTTATTGGCTGCGCACCATTGGATAGTACGTCACCATACTTTAAAAACCGGTTCCCACCATTTTTTTCAGCATGACTTTTGATGAAAAACGGACTTTTTTGTTTTTCATGTTATGGATCAGTTGGGCTTAGATAAAAGCTGTTGAAACCCTTTACCCCGCTTGGATTTGGTTAATACTTGGTTTATTGGCTGCGCACCATTGGATAGTACGTCACCATACTTTAAAACCGGTTCCCACCATTTTTTTCAGCATGACTTTTGATGAAAAACGGACTTTTTTGTTTTTCATGTTATGGATCAGTTGGGCTTAGATAAAAGCTGTTGAAACCCGTTACCCCGCTTGGATTTGGTTAATACTTGGTTTATTGGCTGCGCACCATTGGATAGTACGTCACCATACTTTAAAACCGGTTCCACCATTTTTTTCAGCATGACTTTTGATGAAAAACGGACTTTTTTGTTTTTCATGTTATGGATCAGTTGGGCTTAGATAAAAGCTGTTGAAACCCTTTACCCCGCTTGGATTTGGTTAATACTTGGTTTATTGGCTGCGCACCATTGGATAGTACGTCACCATACTTTAAAACCGGTTCCCACCATTTTTTTCAGCATGACTTTTGATGAAAAACGGACTTTTTTGTTTTTCATGTTATGGATCAGTTGGGCTTAGATAAAAGCTGTTGAAACCCTTACCCCGCTTGGATTTGGTTAATACTTGGTTTATTGGCTGCGCACCATTGGATAGTACGTCACCATACTTTAAAACCGGTTCCCACCATTTTTTTCAGCATGACTTTTGATGAAAAACGGACTTTTTTGTTTTTCATGTTATGGATCAGTTGGGCTTAGATAAAAGCTGTTGAAACCCTTTACCCCGCTTGGATTTGGTTAATACTTGGTTTATTGGCTGCGCACCATTGGATAGTACGTCACCATACTTTAAAACCGGTTCCCACCATTTTTTTCAGCATGACTTTTGATGAAAAACGGACTTTTTTGTTTTTCATGTTATGGATCAGTTGGGCTTAGATAAAAGCTGTTGAAACCCTTTACCCGCTTGGATTTGGTTAATACTTGGTTTATTGGCTGCGCACCATTGGATAGTACGTCACCATACTTTAAAACCGGTTCCCACCATTTTTTTCAGCATGACTTTTGATGAAAAACGGACTTTTTTGTTTTTCATGTTATGGATCAGTTGGGCTTAGATAAAAGCTGTTGAAACCCTTTACCCCGCTTGGATTTGGTTAATACTTGGTTTATTGGCTGCGCACCATTGGATAGTACGTCACCATACTTAAAACCGGTTCCCACCATTTTTTTCAGCATGACTTTTGATGAAAAACGGACTTTTTTGTTTTTCATGTTATGGATCAGTTGGGCTTAGATAAAAGCTGTTGAAACCCTTTACCCCGCTTGGATTTGGTTAATACTTGGTTTATTGGCTGCGCACCATTGGATAGTACGTCACCATACTTTAAAACCGGTTCCCACCATTTTTTTCAGCATGACTTTTGATGAAAAACGGACTTTTTTGTTTTTCATGTATGGATCAGTTGGGCTTAGATAAAAGCTGTTGAAACCCTTTACCCCGCTTGGATTTGGTTAATACTTGGTTTATTGGCTGCGCACCATTGGATAGTACGTCACCATACTTTAAAACCGGTTCCCACCATTTTTTTCAGCATGACTTTTGATGAAAAACGGACTTTTTTGTTTTTCATGTTATGGATCAGTTGGGCTTAGATAAAAGCTGTTGAAACCCTTTACCCCGCTTGGATTTGGTTAATACTTGGTTTATTGGCTGCGCACCATTGGATAGTACGTCACCATACTTTAAAAACCGGTTCCCACCATTTTTTTCAGCATGACTTTTGATGAAAAACGGACTTTTTTGTTTTTCATGTTATGGATCAGTTGGGCTTAGATAAAAGCTGTTGAAACCCTTTACCCCGCTTGGATTTGGTTAATACTTGGTTTATTGGCTGCGCACCATTGGATAGTACGTCACCATACTTTAAAACCGGTTCCCACCATTTTTTTCAGCATGACTTTTGATGAAAACGGACTTTTTTGTTTTCATGTTATGGATCAGTTGGGCTTAGATAAAAGCTGTTGAAACCCTTTACCCCGCTTGGATTTGGTTAATACTTGGTTTATTGGCTGCGCACCATTGGATAGTACGTCACCATACTTTAAAACCGGTTCCCACCATTTTTTTCAGCATGACTTTTGATGAAAAACGGACTTTTTTGTTTTACATGTTATGGATCAGTTGGGCTTAGATAAAAGCTGTTGAAACCCTTTACCCCGCTTGGATTTGGTTAATACTTAGTTTATTGGCTGCGCACCATTGGATAGTACGTCACCATACTTTAAAACCGGTTCCCACCATTTTTTTCAGCATGACTTTTGATGAAAAACGGACTTTTTTGTTTTTCATGTTATGGATCAGTTGGGCTTAGATAAAAGCTGTTGAAACCCTTTACCCCGCTTGGATTTGGTTAATACTTGGTTTATTGGCTGCGCACCATTGGATAGTACGTCACCATACTTTAAAACCGGTTCCCACCATTTTTTTCAGCATGACTTTTGATGAAAAACGGACTTTTTTGTTTTTCATGTTATGGATCAGTTGGGCTTAGATAAAAGCTGTTGAAACCCTTTACCCCGCTTGGATTTGGTTAATACTTGGTTTATTGGCTGCGCACCATTGGATAGTACGTCACCATACTTTAAAACCGGTTCCCACCATTTTTTTCAGCATGACTTTTGATGAAAAACGGACTTTTTTGTTTTTCATGTTATGGATCAGTTGGGCTTAGATAAAAGCTGTTGAAACCCTTTACCCCGCTTGGATTTGGTTAATACTTGGTTTATTGGCTGCGCACCATTGGATAGTACGTCACCATACTTTAAAACCGGTTCCCACCATTTTTTTCAGCATGACTTTTGATGAAAAACGGACTTTTTTGTTTTTCATGTTATGGATCAGTTGGGCTTAGATAAAAGCTGTTGAAACCCTTTACCCCGCTTGGATTTGGTTAATACTTGGTTTATTGGCTGCGCACCATTGGATAGTACGTCACCATACTTTAAAACCGGTTCCCACCATTTTTTTCAGCATGACTTTTGATGAAAAACGGACTTTTTTGTTTTTCATGTTATGGATCAGTTGGGCTTAGATAAAAGCTGTTGAAACCCTTTACCCCGCTTGGATTTGGTTAATACTTGGTTTATTGGCTGCGCACCATTGGATAGTACGTCACCATACTTTAAAACCGGTTCCCACCATTTTTTTCAGCATGACTTTTGATGAAAAACGGACTTTTTTGTTTTTCATGTTATGGATCAGTTGGGCTTAGATAAAAGCTGTTGAAACCCTTTACCCCGCTTGGATTTGGTTAATACTTGGTTTATTGGCTGCGCACCATTGGATAGTACGTCACCATACTTTAAAACCGGTTCCCACCATTTTTTTCAGCATGACTTTTGATGAAAAACGGACTTTTTTGTTTTTCATGTTATGGATCAGTTGGGCTTAGATAAAAGCTGTTGAAACCCTTTACCCCGCTTGGATTTGGTTAATACTTGGTTTATTGGCTGCGCACCATTGGATAGTACGTCACCATACTTTAAAACCGGTTCCCACCATTTTTTTCAGCATGACTTTTGATGAAAAACGGACTTTTTTGTTTTTCATGTTATGGATCAGTTGGGCTTAGATAAAAGCTGTTGAAACCCTTTACCCCGCTTGGATTTGGTTAATACTTGGTTTATTGGCTGCGCACCATTGGATAGTACGTCACCATACTTTAAAACCGGTTCCCACCATTTTTTTCAGCATGACTTTTGATGAAAAACGGACTTTTTTGTTTTTCATGTTATGGATCAGTTGGGCTTAGATAAAAGCTGTTGAAACCCTTTACCCCGCTTGGATTTGGTTAATACTTGGTTTATTGGCTGCGCACCATTGGATAGTACGTCACCATACTTTAAAACCGGTTCCCACCATTTTTTTCAGCATGACTTTTGATGAAAAACGGACTTTTTTGTTTTTCATGTTATGGATCAGTTGGGCTTAGATAAAAGCTGTTGAAACCCTTTACCCCGCTTGGATTTGGTTAATACTTGGTTTATTGGCTGCGCACCATTGGATAGTACGTCACCATACTTTAAAACCGGTTCCCACCATTTTTTTCAGCATGACTTTTGATGAAAAACGGACTTTTTTGTTTTTCATGTTATGGATCAGTTGGGCTTAGATAAAAGCTGTTGAAACCCTTTACCCCGCTTGGATTTGGTTAATACTTGGTTTATTGGCTGCGCACCATTGGATAGTACGTCACCATACTTTAAAACCGGTTCCCACCATTTTTTTCAGCATGACTTTTGATGAAAAACGGACTTTTTTGTTTTTCATGTTATGGATCAGTTGGGCTTAGATAAAAGCTGTTGAAACCCTTTACCCCGCTTGGATTTGGTTAATACTTGGTTTATTGGCTGCGCACCATTGGATAGTACGTCACCATACTTTAAAACCGGTTCCCACCATTTTTTTCAGCATGACTTTTGATGAAAAACGGACTTTTTTGTTTTTCATGTTATGGATCAGTTGGGCTTAGATAAAAGCTGTTGAAACCCTTTACCCCGCTTGGATTTGGTTAATACTTGGTTTATTGGCTGCGCACCATTGGATAGTACGTCACCATACTTTAAAACCGGTTCCCACCATTTTTTTCAGCATGACTTTTGATGAAAAACGGACTTTTTTGTTTTTCATGTTATGGATCAGTTGGGCTTAGATAAAAGCTGTTGAAACCCTTTACCCCGCTTGGATTTGGTTAATACTTGGTTTATTGGCTGCGCACCATTGGATAGTACGTCACCATACTTTAAAACCGGTTCCCACCATTTTTTTCAGCATGACTTTTGATGAAAAACGGACTTTTTTGTTTTTCATGTTATGGATCAGTTGGGCTTAGATAAAAGCTGTTGAAACCCTTTACCCCGCTTGGATTTGGTTAATACTTGGTTTATTGGCTGCGCACCATTGGATAGTACGTCACCATACTTTAAAACCGGTTCCCACCATTTTTTTCAGCATGACTTTTGATGAAAAACGGACTTTTTTGTTTTTCATGTTATGGATCAGTTGGGCTTAGATAAAAGCTGTTGAAACCCTTTACCCCGCTTGGATTTGGTTAATACTTGGTTTATTGGCTGCGCACCATTGGATAGTACGTCACCATACTTTAAAACCGGTTCCCACCATTTTTTTCAGCATGACTTTTGATGAAAAACGGACTTTTTTGTTTTTCATGTTATGGATCAGTTGGGCTTAGATAAAAGCTGTTGAAACCCTTTACCCCGCTTGGATTTGGTTAATACTTGGTTTATTGGCTGCGCACCATTGGATAGTACGTCACCATACTTTAAAACCGGTTCCCACCATTTTTTTCAGCATGACTTTTGATGAAAAACGGACTTTTTTGTTTTTCATGTTATGGATCAGTTGGGCTTAGATAAAAGCTGTTGAAACCCTTTACCCCGCTTGGATTTGGTTAATACTTGGTTTATTGGCTGCGCACCATTGGATAGTACGTCACCATACTTTAAAACCGGTTCCCACCATTTTTTTCAGCATGACTTTTGATGAAAAACGGACTTTTTTGTTTTTCATGTTATGGATCAGTTGGGCTTAGATAAAAGCTGTTGAAACCCTTTACCCCGCTTGGATTTGGTTAATACTTGGTTTATTGGCTGCGCACCATTGGATAGTACGTCACCATACTTTAAAACCGGTTCCCACCATTTTTTTCAGCATGACTTTTGATGAAAAACGGACTTTTTTGTTTTTCATGTTATGGATCAGTTGGGCTTAGATAAAAGCTGTTGAAACCCTTTACCCCGCTTGGATTTGGTTAATACTTGGTTTATTGGCTGCGCACCATTGGATAGTACGTCACCATACTTTAAAACCGGTTCCCACCATTTTTTTCAGCATGACTTTTGATGAAAAACGGACTTTTTTGTTTTTCATGTTATGGATCAGTTGGGCTTAGATAAAAGCTGTTGAAACCCTTTACCCCGCTTGGATTTGGTTAATACTTGGTTTATTGGCTGCGCACCATTGGATAGTACGTCACCATACTTTAAAACCGGTTCCCACCATTTTTTTCAGCATGACTTTTGATGAAAAACGGACTTTTTTGTTTTTCATGTTATGGATCAGTTGGGCTTAGATAAAAGCTGTTGAAACCCTTTACCCCGCTTGGATTTGGTTAATACTTGGTTTATTGGCTGCGCACCATTGGATAGTACGTCACCATACTTTAAAACCGGTTCCCACCATTTTTTTCAGCATGACTTTTGATGAAAAACGGACTTTTTTGTTTTTCATGTTATGGATCAGTTGGGCTTAGATAAAAGCTGTTGAAACCCTTTACCCCGCTTGGATTTGGTTAATACTTGGTTTATTGGCTGCGCACCATTGGATAGTACGTCACCATACTTTAAAACCGGTTCCCACCATTTTTTTCAGCATGACTTTTGATGAAAAACGGACTTTTTTGTTTTTCATGTTATGGATCAGTTGGGCTTAGATAAAAGCTGTTGAAACCCTTTACCCCGCTTGGATTTGGTTAATACTTGGTTTATTGGCTGCGCACCATTGGATAGTACGTCACCATACTTTAAAACCGGTTCCCACCATTTTTTTCAGCATGACTTTTGATGAAAAACGGACTTTTTTGTTTTTCATGTTATGGATCAGTTGGGCTTAGATAAAAGCTGTTGAAACCCTTTACCCCGCTTGGATTTGGTTAATACTTGGTTTATTGGCTGCGCACCATTGGATAGTACGTCACCATACTTTAAAACCGGTTCCCACCATTTTTTTCAGCATGACTTTTGATGAAAAACGGACTTTTTTGTTTTTCATGTTATGGATCAGTTGGGCTTAGATAAAAGCTGTTGAAACCCTTTACCCCGCTTGGATTTGGTTAATACTTGGTTTATTGGCTGCGCACCATTGGATAGTACGTCACCATACTTTAAAACCGGTTCCCACCATTTTTTTCAGCATGACTTTTGATGAAAAACGGACTTTTTTGTTTTTCATGTTATGGATCAGTTGGGCTTAGATAAAAGCTGTTGAAACCCTTTACCCCGCTTGGATTTGGTTAATACTTGGTTTATTGGCTGCGCACCATTGGATAGTACGTCACCATACTTTAAAACCGGTTCCCACCATTTTTTTCAGCATGACTTTTGATGAAAAACGGACTTTTTTGTTTTTCATGTTATGGATCAGTTGGGCTTAGATAAAAGCTGTTGAAACCCTTTACCCCGCTTGGATTTGGTTAATACTTGGTTTATTGGCTGCGCACCATTGGATAGTACGTCACCATACTTTAAAACCGGTTCCCACCATTTTTTTCAGCATGACTTTTGATGAAAAACGGACTTTTTTGTTTTTCATGTTATGGATCAGTTGGGCTTAGATAAAAGCTGTTGAAACCCTTTACCCCGCTTGGATTTGGTTAATACTTGGTTTATTGGCTGCGCACCATTGGATAGTACGTCACCATACTTTAAAACCGGTTCCCACCATTTTTTTCAGCATGACTTTTGATGAAAAACGGACTTTTTTGTTTTTCATGTTATGGATCAGTTGGGCTTAGATAAAAGCTGTTGAAACCCTTTACCCCGCTTGGATTTGGTTAATACTTGGTTTATTGGCTGCGCACCATTGGATAGTACGTCACCATACTTTAAAACCGGTTCCCACCATTTTTTTCAGCATGACTTTTGATGAAAAACGGACTTTTTTGTTTTTCATGTTATGGATCAGTTGGGCTTAGATAAAAGCTGTTGAAACCCTTTACCCCGCTTGGATTTGGTTAATACTTGGTTTATTGGCTGCGCACCATTGGATAGTACGTCACCATACTTTAAAACCGGTTCCCACCATTTTTTTCAGCATGACTTTTGATGAAAAACGGACTTTTTTGTTTTTCATGTTATGGATCAGTTGGGCTTAGATAAAAGCTGTTGAAACCCTTTACCCCGCTTGGATTTGGTTAATACTTGGTTTATTGGCTGCGCACCATTGGATAGTACGTCACCATACTTTAAAACCGGTTCCCACCATTTTTTTCAGCATGACTTTTGATGAAAAACGGACTTTTTTGTTTTTCATGTTATGGATCAGTTGGGCTTAGATAAAAGCTGTTGAAACCCTTTACCCCGCTTGGATTTGGTTAATACTTGGTTTATTGGCTGCGCACCATTGGATAGTACGTCACCATACTTTAAAACCGGTTCCCACCATTTTTTTCAGCATGACTTTTGATGAAAAACGGACTTTTTTGTTTTTCATGTTATGGATCAGTTGGGCTTAGATAAAAGCTGTTGAAACCCTTTACCCCGCTTGGATTTGGTTAATACTTGGTTTATTGGCTGCGCACCATTGGATAGTACGTCACCATACTTTAAAACCGGTTCCCACCATTTTTTTCAGCATGACTTTTGATGAAAAACGGACTTTTTTGTTTTTCATGTTATGGATCAGTTGGGCTTAGATAAAAGCTGTTGAAACCCTTTACCCCGCTTGGATTTGGTTAATACTTGGTTTATTGGCTGCGCACCATTGGATAGTACGTCACCATACTTTAAAACCGGTTCCCACCATTTTTTTCAGCATGACTTTTGATGAAAAACGGACTTTTTTGTTTTTCATGTTATGGATCAGTTGGGCTTAGATAAAAGCTGTTGAAACCCTTTACCCCGCTTGGATTTGGTTAATACTTGGTTTATTGGCTGCGCACCATTGGATAGTACGTCACCATACTTTAAAACCGGTTCCCACCATTTTTTTCAGCATGACTTTTGATGAAAAACGGACTTTTTTGTTTTTCATGTTATGGATCAGTTGGGCTTAGATAAAAGCTGTTGAAACCCTTTACCCCGCTTGGATTTGGTTAATACTTGGTTTATTGGCTGCGCACCATTGGATAGTACGTCACCATACTTTAAAACCGGTTCCCACCATTTTTTTCAGCATGACTTTTGATGAAAAACGGACTTTTTTGTTTTTCATGTTATGGATCAGTTGGGCTTAGATAAAAGCTGTTGAAACCCTTTACCCCGCTTGGATTTGGTTAATACTTGGTTTATTGGCTGCGCACCATTGGATAGTACGTCACCATACTTTAAAACCGGTTCCCACCATTTTTTTCAGCATGACTTTTGATGAAAAACGGACTTTTTTGTTTTTCATGTTATGGATCAGTTGGGCTTAGATAAAAGCTGTTGAAACCCTTTACCCCGCTTGGATTTGGTTAATACTTGGTTTATTGGCTGCGCACCATTGGATAGTACGTCACCATACTTTAAAACCGGTTCCCACCATTTTTTTCAGCATGACTTTTGATGAAAAACGGACTTTTTTGTTTTTCATGTTATGGATCAGTTGGGCTTAGATAAAAGCTGTTGAAACCCTTTACCCCGCTTGGATTTGGTTAATACTTGGTTTATTGGCTGCGCACCATTGGATAGTACGTCACCATACTTTAAAACCGGTTCCCACCATTTTTTTCAGCATGACTTTTGATGAAAAACGGACTTTTTTGTTTTTCATGTTATGGATCAGTTGGGCTTAGATAAAAGCTGTTGAAACCCTTTACCCCGCTTGGATTTGGTTAATACTTGGTTTATTGGCTGCGCACCATTGGATAGTACGTCACCATACTTTAAAACCGGTTCCCACCATTTTTTTCAGCATGACTTTTGATGAAAAACGGACTTTTTTGTTTTTCATGTTATGGATCAGTTGGGCTTAGATAAAAGCTGTTGAAACCCTTTACCCCGCTTGGATTTGGTTAATACTTGGTTTATTGGCTGCGCACCATTGGATAGTACGTCACCATACTTTAAAACCGGTTCCCACCATTTTTTTCAGCATGACTTTTGATGAAAAACGGACTTTTTTGTTTTTCATGTTATGGATCAGTTGGGCTTAGATAAAAGCTGTTGAAACCCTTTACCCCGCTTGGATTTGGTTAATACTTGGTTTATTGGCTGCGCACCATTGGATAGTACGTCACCATACTTTAAAACCGGTTCCCACCATTTTTTTCAGCATGACTTTTGATGAAAAACGGACTTTTTTGTTTTTCATGTTATGGATCAGTTGGGCTTAGATAAAAGCTGTTGAAACCCTTTACCCCGCTTGGATTTGGTTAATACTTGGTTTATTGGCTGCGCACCATTGGATAGTACGTCACCATACTTTAAAACCGGTTCCCACCATTTTTTTCAGCATGACTTTTGATGAAAAACGGACTTTTTTGTTTTTCATGTTATGGATCAGTTGGGCTTAGATAAAAGCTGTTGAAACCCTTTACCCCGCTTGGATTTGGTTAATACTTGGTTTATTGGCTGCGCACCATTGGATAGTACGTCACCATACTTTAAAACCGGTTCCCACCATTTTTTTCAGCATGACTTTTGATGAAAAACGGACTTTTTTGTTTTTCATGTTATGGATCAGTTGGGCTTAGATAAAAGCTGTTGAAACCCTTTACCCCGCTTGGATTTGGTTAATACTTGGTTTATTGGCTGCGCACCATTGGATAGTACGTCACCATACTTTAAAACCGGTTCCCACCATTTTTTTCAGCATGACTTTTGATGAAAAACGGACTTTTTTGTTTTTCATGTTATGGATCAGTTGGGCTTAGATAAAAGCTGTTGAAACCCTTTACCCCGCTTGGATTTGGTTAATACTTGGTTTATTGGCTGCGCACCATTGGATAGTACGTCACCATACTTTAAAACCGGTTCCCACCATTTTTTTCAGCATGACTTTTGATGAAAAACGGACTTTTTTGTTTTTCATGTTATGGATCAGTTGGGCTTAGATAAAAGCAGTTGAAACCCTTTACCCCGCTTGGATTTGGTTAATACTTGGTTTATTGGCTGCGCACCATTGGATAGTACGTCACCATACTTTAAAACCGGTTCCCACCATTTTTTTCAGCATGACTTTTGATGAAAAACGGACTTTTTTGTTTTTCATGTTATGGATCAGTTGGGCTTAGATAAAAGCTGTTGAAACCCTTTACCCCGCTTGGATTTGGTTAATACTTGGTTTATTGGCTGCGCACCATTGGATAGTACGTCACCATACTTTAAAACCGGTTCCCACCATTTTTTTCAGCATGACTTTTGATGAAAAACGGACTTTTTTGTTTTTCATGTTATGGATCAGTTGGGCTTAGATAAAAGCTGTTGAAACCCTTTACCCCGCTTGGATTTGGTTAATACTTGGTTTATTGGCTGCGCACCATTGGATAGTACGTCACCATACTTTAAAACCGGTTCCCACCATTTTTTTCAGCATGACTTTTGATGAAAAACGGACTTTTTTGTTTTTCATGTTATGGATCAGTTGGGCTTAGATAAAAGCTGTTGAAACCCTTTACCCCGCTTGGATTTGGTTAATACTTGGTTTATTGGCTGCGCACCATTGGATAGTACGTCACCATACTTTAAAACCGGTTCCCACCATTTTTTTCAGCATGACTTTTGATGAAAAACGGACTTTTTTGTTTTTCATGTTATGGATCAGTTGGGCTTAGATAAAAGCTGTTGAAACCCTTTACCCCGCTTGGATTTGGTTAATACTTGGTTTATTGGCTGCGCACCATTGGATAGTACGTCACCATACTTTAAAACCGGTTCCCACCATTTTTTTCAGCATGACTTTTGATGAAAAACGGACTTTTTTGTTTTTCATGTTATGGATCAGTTGGGCTTAGATAAAAGCTGTTGAAACCCTTTACCCCGCTTGGATTTGGTTAATACTTGGTTTATTGGCTGCGCACCATTGGATAGTACGTCACCATACTTTAAAACCGGTTCCCACCATTTTTTTCAGCATGACTTTTGATGAAAAACGGACTTTTTTGTTTTTCATGTTATGGATCAGTTGGGCTTAGATAAAAGCTGTTGAAACCCTTTACCCCGCTTGGATTTGGTTAATACTTGGTTTATTGGCTGCGCACCATTGGATAGTACGTCACCATACTTTAAAACCGGTTCCCACCATTTTTTTCAGCATGACTTTTGATGAAAAACGGACTTTTTTGTTTTTCATGTTATGGATCAGTTGGGCTTAGATAAAAGCTGTTGAAACCCTTTACCCCGCTTGGATTTGGTTAATACTTGGTTTATTGGCTGCGCACCATTGGATAGTACGTCACCATACTTTAAAACCGGTTCCCACCATTTTTTTCAGCATGACTTTTGATGAAAAACGGACTTTTTTGTTTTTCATGTTATGGATCAGTTGGGCTTAGATAAAAGCTGTTGAAACCCTTTACCCCGCTTGGATTTGGTTAATACTTGGTTTATTGGCTGCGCACCATTGGATAGTACGTCACCATACTTTAAAACCGGTTCCCACCATTTTTTTCAGCATGACTTTTGATGAAAAACGGACTTTTTTGTTTTTCATGTTATGGATCAGTTGGGCTTAGATAAAAGCTGTTGAAACCCTTTACCCCGCTTGGATTTGGTTAATACTTGGTTTATTGGCTGCGCACCATTGGATAGTACGTCACCATACTTTAAAACCGGTTCCCACCATTTTTTTCAGCATGACTTTTGATGAAAAACGGACTTTTTTGTTTTTCATGTTATGGATCAGTTGGGCTTAGATAAAAGCTGTTGAAACCCTTTACCCCGCTTGGATTTGGTTAATACTTGGTTTATTGGCTGCGCACCATTGGATAGTACGTCACCATACTTTAAAACCGGTTCCCACCATTTTTTTCAGCATGACTTTTGATGAAAAACGGACTTTTTTGTTTTTCATGTTATGGATCAGTTGGGCTTAGATAAAAGCTGTTGAAACCCTTTACCCCGCTTGGATTTGGTTAATACTTGGTTTATTGGCTGCGCACCATTGGATAGTACGTCACCATACTTTAAAACCGGTTCCCACCATTTTTTTCAGCATGACTTTTGATGAAAAACGGACTTTTTTGTTTTTCATGTTATGGATCAGTTGGGCTTAGATAAAAGCTGTTGAAACCCTTTACCCCGCTTGGATTTGGTTAATACTTGGTTTATTGGCTGCGCACCATTGGATAGTACGTCACCATACTTTAAAACCGGTTCCCACCATTTTTTTCAGCATGACTTTTGATGAAAAACGGACTTTTTTGTTTTTCATGTTATGGATCAGTTGGGCTTAGATAAAAGCTGTTGAAACCCTTTACCCCGCTTGGATTTGGTTAATACTTGGTTTATTGGCTGCGCACCATTGGATAGTACGTCACCATACTTTAAAACCGGTTCCCACCATTTTTTTCAGCATGACTTTTGATGAAAAACGGACTTTTTTGTTTTTCATGTTATGGATCAGTTGGGCTTAGATAAAAGCTGTTGAAACCCTTTACCCCGCTTGGATTTGGTTAATACTTGGTTTATTGGCTGCGCACCATTGGATAGTACGTCACCATACTTTAAAACCGGTTCCCACCATTTTTTTCAGCATGACTTTTGATGAAAAACGGACTTTTTTGTTTTTCATGTTATGGATCAGTTGGGCTTAGATAAAAGCTGTTGAAACCCTTTACCCCGCTTGGATTTGGTTAATACTTGGTTTATTGGCTGCGCACCATTGGATAGTACGTCACCATACTTTAAAACCGGTTCCCACCATTTTTTTCAGCATGACTTTTGATGAAAAACGGACTTTTTTGTTTTTCATGTTATGGATCAGTTGGGCTTAGATAAAAGCTGTTGAAACCCTTTACCCCGCTTGGATTTGGTTAATACTTGGTTTATTGGCTGCGCACCATTGGATAGTACGTCACCATACTTTAAAACCGGTTCCCACCATTTTTTTCAGCATGACTTTTGATGAAAAACGGACTTTTTTGTTTTTCATGTTATGGATCAGTTGGGCTTAGATAAAAGCTGTTGAAACCCTTTACCCCGCTTGGATTTGGTTAATACTTGGTTTATTGGCTGCGCACCATTGGATAGTACGTCACCATACTTTAAAACCGGTTCCCACCATTTTTTTCAGCATGACTTTTGATGAAAAACGGACTTTTTTGTTTTTCATGTTATGGATCAGTTGGGCTTAGATAAAAGCTGTTGAAACCCTTTACCCCGCTTGGATTTGGTTAATACTTGGTTTATTGGCTGCGCACCATTGGATAGTACGTCACCATACTTTAAAACCGGTTCCCACCATTTTTTTCAGCATGACTTTTGATGAAAAACGGACTTTTTTGTTTTTCATGTTATGGATCAGTTGGGCTTAGATAAAAGCTGTTGAAACCCTTTACCCCGCTTGGATTTGGTTAATACTTGGTTTATTGGCTGCGCACCATTGGATAGTACGTCACCATACTTTAAAACCGGTTCCCACCATTTTTTTCAGCATGACTTTTGATGAAAAACGGACTTTTTTGTTTTTCATGTTATGGATCAGTTGGGCTTAGATAAAAGCTGTTGAAACCCTTTACCCCGCTTGGATTTGGTTAATACTTGGTTTATTGGCTGCGCACCATTGGATAGTACGTCACCATACTTTAAAACCGGTTCCCACCATTTTTTTCAGCATGACTTTTGATGAAAAACGGACTTTTTTGTTTTTCATGTTATGGATCAGTTGGGCTTAGATAAAAGCTGTTGAAACCCTTTACCCCGCTTGGATTTGGTTAATACTTGGTTTATTGGCTGCGCACCATTGGATAGTACGTCACCATACTTTAAAACCGGTTCCCACCATTTTTTTCAGCATGACTTTTGATGAAAAACGGACTTTTTTGTTTTTCATGTTATGGATCAGTTGGGCTTAGATAAAAGCTGTTGAAACCCTTTACCCCGCTTGGATTTGGTTAATACTTGGTTTATTGGCTGCGCACCATTGGATAGTACGTCACCATACTTTAAAACCGGTTCCCACCATTTTTTTCAGCATGACTTTTGATGAAAAACGGACTTTTTTGTTTTTCATGTTATGGATCAGTTGGGCTTAGATAAAAGCTGTTGAAACCCTTTACCCCGCTTGGATTTGGTTAATACTTGGTTTATTGGCTGCGCACCATTGGATAGTACGTCACCATACTTTAAAACCGGTTCCCACCATTTTTTTCAGCATGACTTTTGATGAAAAACGGACTTTTTTGTTTTTCATGTTATGGATCAGTTGGGCTTAGATAAAAGCTGTTGAAACCCTTTACCCCGCTTGGATTTGGTTAATACTTGGTTTATTGGCTGCGCACCATTGGATAGTACGTCACCATACTTTAAAACCGGTTCCCACCATTTTTTTCAGCATGACTTTTGATGAAAAACGGACTTTTTTGTTTTTCATGTTATGGATCAGTTGGGCTTAGATAAAAGCTGTTGAAACCCTTTACCCCGCTTGGATTTGGTTAATACTTGGTTTATTGGCTGCGCACCATTGGATAGTACGTCACCATACTTTAAAACCGGTTCCCACCATTTTTTTCAGCATGACTTTTGATGAAAAACGGACTTTTTTGTTTTTCATGTTATGGATCAGTTGGGCTTAGATAAAAGCTGTTGAAACCCTTTACCCCGCTTGGATTTGGTTAATACTTGGTTTATTGGCTGCGCACCATTGGATAGTACGTCACCATACTTTAAAACCGGTTCCCACCATTTTTTTCAGCATGACTTTTGATGAAAAACGGACTTTTTTGTTTTTCATGTTATGGATCAGTTGGGCTTAGATAAAAGCTGTTGAAACCCTTTACCCCGCTTGGATTTGGTTAATACTTGGTTTATTGGCTGCGCACCATTGGATAGTACGTCACCATACTTTAAAACCGGTTCCCACCATTTTTTTCAGCATGACTTTTGATGAAAAACGGACTTTTTTGTTTTTCATGTTATGGATCAGTTGGGCTTAGATAAAAGCTGTTGAAACCCTTTACCCCGCTTGGATTTGGTTAATACTTGGTTTATTGGCTGCGCACCATTGGATAGTACGTCACCATACTTTAAAACCGGTTCCCACCATTTTTTTCAGCATGACTTTTGATGAAAAACGGACTTTTTTGTTTTTCATGTTATGGATCAGTTGGGCTTAGATAAAAGCTGTTGAAACCCTTTACCCCGCTTGGATTTGGTTAATACTTGGTTTATTGGCTGCGCACCATTGGATAGTACGTCACCATACTTTAAAACCGGTTCCCACCATTTTTTTCAGCATGACTTTTGATGAAAAACGGACTTTTTTGTTTTTCATGTTATGGATCAGTTGGGCTTAGATAAAAGCTGTTGAAACCCTTTACCCCGCTTGGATTTGGTTAATACTTGGTTTATTGGCTGCGCACCATTGGATAGTACGTCACCATACTTTAAAACCGGTTCCCACCATTTTTTTCAGCATGACTTTTGATGAAAAACGGACTTTTTTGTTTTTCATGTTATGGATCAGTTGGGCTTAGATAAAAGCTGTTGAAACCCTTTACCCCGCTTGGATTTGGTTAATACTTGGTTTATTGGCTGCGCACCATTGGATAGTACGTCACCATACTTTAAAACCGGTTCCCACCATTTTTTTCAGCATGACTTTTGATGAAAAACGGACTTTTTTGTTTTTCATGTTATGGATCAGTTGGGCTTAGATAAAAGCTGTTGAAACCCTTTACCCCGCTTGGATTTGGTTAATACTTGGTTTATTGGCTGCGCACCATTGGATAGTACGTCACCATACTTTAAAACCGGTTCCCACCATTTTTTTCAGCATGACTTTTGATGAAAAACGGACTTTTTTGTTTTTCATGTTATGGATCAGTTGGGCTTAGATAAAAGCTGTTGAAACCCTTTACCCCGCTTGGATTTGGTTAATACTTGGTTTATTGGCTGCGCACCATTGGATAGTACGTCACCATACTTTAAAACCGGTTCCCACCATTTTTTTCAGCATGACTTTTGATGAAAAACGGACTTTTTTGTTTTTCATGTTATGGATCAGTTGGGCTTAGATAAAAGCTTGTTGAAACCCTTTACCCCGCTTGGATTTGGTTAATACTTGGTTTATTGGCTGCGCACCATTGGATAGTACGTCACCATACTTTAAAACCGGTTCCCACCATTTTTTTCAGCATGACTTTTGATGAAAAACGGACTTTTTTGTTTTTCATGTTATGGATCAGTTGGGCTTAGATAAAAGCTGTTGAAACCCTTTACCCCGCTTGGATTTGGTTAATACTTGGTTTATTGGCTGCGCACCATTGGATAGTACGTCACCATACTTTAAAACCGGTTCCCACCATTTTTTTCAGCATGACTTTTGATGAAAAACGGACTTTTTTGTTTTTCATGTTATGGATCAGTTGGGCTTAGATAAAAGCTGTTGAAACCCTTTACCCCGCTTGGATTTGGTTAATACTTGGTTTATTGGCTGCGCACCATTGGATAGTACGTCACCATACTTTAAAACCGGTTCCCACCATTTTTTTCAGCATGACTTTTGATGAAAAACGGACTTTTTTGTTTTTCATGTTATGGATCAGTTGGGCTTAGATAAAAGCTGTTGAAACCCTTTACCCCGCTTGGATTTGGTTAATACTTGGTTTATTGGCTGCGCACCATTGGATAGTACGTCACCATACTTTAAAACCGGTTCCCACCATTTTTTTCAGCATGACTTTTGATGAAAAACGGACTTTTTTGTTTTTCATGTTATGGATCAGTTGGGCTTAGATAAAAGCTGTTGAAACCCTTTACCCCGCTTGGATTTGGTTAATACTTGGTTTATTGGCTGCGCACCATTGGATAGTACGTCACCATACTTTAAAACCGGTTCCCACCATTTTTTTCAGCA
This sequence comes from Unio pictorum, assembly GCA_030141615.1. Lineage (NCBI taxonomy): Eukaryota > Metazoa > Mollusca > Bivalvia > Unionida > Unionidae > Unio > Unio pictorum. The sequence continues at coordinate 46,304 of JARLTB010000508.1, forward strand.
TGACTTTTGATGAAAAACGGACTTTTTTGTTTTTCATGTTATGGATCAGTTGGGCTTAGATAAAAGCTGTTGAAACCCTTTACCCCGCTTGGATTTGGTTAATACTTGGTTTATTGGCTGCGCACCATTGGATAGTACGTCACCATACTTTAAAACCGGTTCCCACCATTTTTTTCAGCATGACTTTTGATGAAAAACGGACTTTTTTGTTTTTCATGTTATGGATCAGTTGGGCTTAGATAAAAGCTGTTGAAACCCTTTACCCCGCTTGGATTTGGTTAATACTTGGTTTATTGGCTGCGCACCATTGGATAGTACGTCACCATACTTTAAAACCGGTTCCCACCATTTTTTTCAGCATGACTTTTGATGAAAAACGGACTTTTTTGTTTTTCATGTTATGGATCAGTTGGGCTTAGATAAAAGCTGTTGAAACCCTTTACCCCGCTTGGATTTGGTTAATACTTGGTTTATTGGCTGCGCACCATTGGATAGTACGTCACCATACTTTAAAACCGGTTCCCACCATTTTTTTCAGCATGACTTTTGATGAAAAACGGACTTTTTTGTTTTTCATGTTATGGATCAGTTGGGCTTAGATAAAAGCTGTTGAAACCCTTTACCCCGCTTGGATTTGGTTAATACTTGGTTTATTGGCTGCGCACCATTGGATAGTACGTCACCATACTTTAAAACCGGTTCCCACCATTTTTTTCAGCATGACTTTTGATGAAAAACGGACTTTTTTGTTTTTCATGTTATGGATCAGTTGGGCTTAGATAAAAGCTGTTGAAACCCTTTACCCCGCTTGGATTTGGTTAATACTTGGTTTATTGGCTGCGCACCATTGGATAGTACGTCACCATACTTTAAAACCGGTTCCCACCATTTTTTTCAGCATGACTTTTGATGAAAAACGGACTTTTTTGTTTTTCATGTTATGGATCAGTTGGGCTTAGATAAAAGCTGTTGAAACCCTTTACCCCGCTTGGATTTGGTTAATACTTGGTTTATTGGCTGCGCACCATTGGATAGTACGTCACCATACTTTAAAACCGGTTCCCACCATTTTTTTCAGCATGACTTTTGATGAAAAACGGACTTTTTTGTTTTTCATGTTATGGATCAGTTGGGCTTAGATAAAAGCTGTTGAAACCCTTTACCCCGCTTGGATTTGGTTAATACTTGGTTTATTGGCTGCGCACCATTGGATAGTACGTCACCATACTTTAAAACCGGTTCCCACCATTTTTTTCAGCATGACTTTTGATGAAAAACGGACTTTTTTGTTTTTCATGTTATGGATCAGTTGGGCTTAGATAAAAGCTGTTGAAACCCTTTACCCCGCTTGGATTTGGTTAATACTTGGTTTATTGGCTGCGCACCATTGGATAGTACGTCACCATACTTTAAAACCGGTTCCCACCATTTTTTTCAGCATGACTTTTGATGAAAAACGGACTTTTTTGTTTTTCATGTTATGGATCAGTTGGGCTTAGATAAAAGCTGTTGAAACCCTTTACCCCGCTTGGATTTGGTTAATACTTGGTTTATTGGCTGCGCACCATTGGATAGTACGTCACCATACTTTAAAACCGGTTCCCACCATTTTTTTCAGCATGACTTTTGATGAAAAACGGACTTTTTTGTTTTTCATGTTATGGATCAGTTGGGCTTAGATAAAAGCTGTTGAAACCCTTTACCCCGCTTGGATTTGGTTAATACTTGGTTTATTGGCTGCGCACCATTGGATAGTACGTCACCATACTTTAAAACCGGTTCCCACCATTTTTTTCAGCATGACTTTTGATGAAAAACGGACTTTTTTGTTTTTCATGTTATGGATCAGTTGGGCTTAGATAAAAGCTGTTGAAACCCTTTACCCCGCTTGGATTTGGTTAATACTTGGTTTATTGGCTGCGCACCATTGGATAGTACGTCACCATACTTTAAAACCGGTTCCCACCATTTTTTTCAGCATGACTTTTGATGAAAAACGGACTTTTTTGTTTTTCATGTTATGGATCAGTTGGGCTTAGATAAAAGCTGTTGAAACCCTTTACCCCGCTTGGATTTGGTTAATACTTGGTTTATTGGCTGCGCACCATTGGATAGTACGTCACCATACTTTAAAACCGGTTCCCACCATTTTTTTCAGCATGACTTTTGATGAAAAACGGACTTTTTTGTTTTTCATGTTATGGATCAGTTGGGCTTAGATAAAAGCTGTTGAAACCCTTTACCCCGCTTGGATTTGGTTAATACTTGGTTTATTGGCTGCGCACCATTGGATAGTACGTCACCATACTTTAAAACCGGTTCCCACCATTTTTTTCAGCATGACTTTTGATGAAAAACGGACTTTTTTGTTTTTCATGTTATGGATCAGTTGGGCTTAGATAAAAGCTGTTGAAACCCTTTACCCCGCTTGGATTTGGTTAATACTTGGTTTATTGGCTGCGCACCATTGGATAGTACGTCACCATACTTTAAAACCGGTTCCCACCATTTTTTTCAGCATGACTTTTGATGAAAAACGGACTTTTTTGTTTTTCATGTTATGGATCAGTTGGGCTTAGATAAAAGCTGTTGAAACCCTTTACCCCGCTTGGATTTGGTTAATACTTGGTTTATTGGCTGCGCACCATTGGATAGTACGTCACCATACTTTAAAACCGGTTCCCACCATTTTTTTCAGCATGACTTTTGATGAAAAACGGACTTTTTTGTTTTTCATGTTATGGATCAGTTGGGCTTAGATAAAAGCTGTTGAAACCCTTTACCCCGCTTGGATTTGGTTAATACTTGGTTTATTGGCTGCGCACCATTGGATAGTACGTCACCATACTTTAAAACCGGTTCCCACCATTTTTTTCAGCATGACTTTTGATGAAAAACGGACTTTTTTGTTTTTCATGTTATGGATCAGTTGGGCTTAGATAAAAGCTGTTGAAACCCTTTACCCCGCTTGGATTTGGTTAATACTTGGTTTATTGGCTGCGCACCATTGGATAGTACGTCACCATACTTTAAAACCGGTTCCCACCATTTTTTTCAGCATGACTTTTGATGAAAAACGGACTTTTTTGTTTTTCATGTTATGGATCAGTTGGGCTTAGATAAAAGCTGTTGAAACCCTTTACCCCGCTTGGATTTGGTTAATACTTGGTTTATTGGCTGCGCACCATTGGATAGTACGTCACCATACTTTAAAACCGGTTCCCACCATTTTTTTCAGCATGACTTTTGATGAAAAACGGACTTTTTTGTTTTTCATGTTATGGATCAGTTGGGCTTAGATAAAAGCTGTTGAAACCCTTTACCCCGCTTGGATTTGGTTAATACTTGGTTTATTGGCTGCGCACCATTGGATAGTACGTCACCATACTTTAAAACCGGTTCCCACCATTTTTTTCAGCATGACTTTTGATGAAAAACGGACTTTTTTGTTTTTCATGTTATGGATCAGTTGGGCTTAGATAAAAGCTGTTGAAACCCTTTACCCCGCTTGGATTTGGTTAATACTTGGTTTATTGGCTGCGCACCATTGGATAGTACGTCACCATACTTTAAAACCGGTTCCCACCATTTTTTTCAGCATGACTTTTGATGAAAAACGGACTTTTTTGTTTTTCATGTTATGGATCAGTTGGGCTTAGATAAAAGCTGTTGAAACCCTTTACCCCGCTTGGATTTGGTTAATACTTGGTTTATTGGCTGCGCACCATTGGATAGTACGTCACCATACTTTAAAACCGGTTCCCACCATTTTTTTCAGCATGACTTTTGATGAAAAACGGACTTTTTTGTTTTTCATGTTATGGATCAGTTGGGCTTAGATAAAAGCTGTTGAAACCCTTTACCCCGCTTGGATTTGGTTAATACTTGGTTTATTGGCTGCGCACCATTGGATAGTACGTCACCATACTTTAAAACCGGTTCCCACCATTTTTTTCAGCATGACTTTTGATGAAAAACGGACTTTTTTGTTTTTCATGTTATGGATCAGTTGGGCTTAGATAAAAGCTGTTGAAACCCTTTACCCCGCTTGGATTTGGTTAATACTTGGTTTATTGGCTGCGCACCATTGGATAGTACGTCACCATACTTTAAAACCGGTTCCCACCATTTTTTTCAGCATGACTTTTGATGAAAAACGGACTTTTTTGTTTTTCATGTTATGGATCAGTTGGGCTTAGATAAAAGCTGTTGAAACCCTTTACCCCGCTTGGATTTGGTTAATACTTGGTTTATTGGCTGCGCACCATTGGATAGTACGTCACCATACTTTAAAACCGGTTCCCACCATTTTTTTCAGCATGACTTTTGATGAAAAACGGACTTTTTTGTTTTTCATGTTATGGATCGTTGGGCTTAGATAAAAGCTGTTGAAACCCTTTACCCCGCTTGGATTTGGTTAATACTTGGTTTATTGGCTGCGCACCATTGGATAGTACGTCACCATACTTTAAAACCGGTTCCCACCATTTTTTTCAGCATGACTTTTGATGAAAAACGGACTTTTTTGTTTTTCATGTTATGGATCAGTTTGGGCTTAGATAAAAGCTGTTGAAACCCTTTACCCCGCTTGGATTTGGTTAATACTTGGTTTATTGGCTGCGCACCATTGGATAGTACGTCACCATACTTTAAAACCGGTTCCCACCATTTTTTTCAGCATGACTTTTGATGAAAAACGGACTTTTCTGTTTTTCATGTTATGGATCAGTTGGGCTTAGATAAAAGCTGTTGAAACCCTTTACCCCGCTTGGATTTGGTTAATACTTGGTTTATTGGCTGCGCACCATTGGATAGTACGTCACCATACTTTAAAACCGGTTCCCACCATTTTTTTCAGCATGACTTTTGATGAAAAACGGACTTTTTTGTTTTTCATGTTATGGATCAGTTGGGCTTAGATAAAAGCTGTTGAAACCCTTTACCCCGCTTGGATTTGGTTAATACTTGGTTTATTGGCTGCGCACCATTGGATAGTACGTCACCATACTTTAAAACCGGTTCCCACCATTTTTTTCAGCATGACTTTTGATGAAAAACGGACTTTTTTGTTTTTCATGTTATGGATCAGTTGGGCTTAGATAAAAGCTGTTGAAACCCTTTACCCCGCTTGGATTTGGTTAATACTTGGTTTATTGGCTGCGCACCATTGGATAGTACGTCACCATACTTTAAAACCGGTTCCCACCATTTTTTTCAGCATGACTTTTGATGAAAAACGGACTTTTTTGTTTTTCATGTTATGGATCAGTTGGGCTTAGATAAAAGCTGTTGAAACCCTTTACCCCGCTTGGATTTGGTTAATACTTGGTTTATTGGCTGCGCACCATTGGATAGTACGTCACCATACTTTAAAACCGGTTCCCACCATTTTTTTCAGCATGACTTTTGATGAAAAACGGACTTTTTTGTTTTTCATGTTATGGATCAGTTGGGCTTAGATAAAAGCTGTTGAAACCCTTTTCTCCGCTTGGATTTGGTTAATACTTGGTTTATTGGCTACGCACCATTGGATAGTACGTCACCATACTTTAAAACCGGTTCCCACCATTTTTTTCAGCATGACTTTTGATGAAAAACGGACTTTTTTGTTTTTCATGTTATGGATCAGTTGGGCTTAGATAAAAGCTGTTGAAACCCTTTACACCGCTTGGATTTGGTTAATACTTGGTTTATTGGCTGCGCACCATTGGATAGTACGTCACCATACTTTAAAACCGGTTCCCACCATTTTTTTCAGCATGACTTTTGATGAAAAACGGACTTTTTTGTTTTTCATGTTATGGATCAGTTGGGCTTAGATAAAAGCTGTTGAAACCCTTTACCCCGCTTGGATTTGGTTAATACTTGGTTTATTGGCTGCGCACCATTGGATAGTACGTCACCATACTTTAAAACCGGTTCCCACCATTTTTTTCAGCATGACTTTTGATGAAAAACGGACTTTTTTGTTTTTCATGTTATGGATCAGTTGGGCTTAGATAAAAGCTGTTGAAACCCTTTACCCCGCTTGGATTTGGTTAATACTTGGTTTATTGGCTGCGCACCATTGGATAGTACGTCACCATACTTTAAAACCGGTTCCCACCATTTTTTTCAGCATGACTTTTGATGAAAAACGGACTTTTTTGTTTTTCATGTTATGGATCAGTTGGGCTTAGATAAAAGCTGTTGAAACCCTTTACCCCGCTTGGATTTGGTTAATACTTGGTTTATTGGCTGCGCACCATTGGATAGTACGTCACCATACTTTAAAACCGGTTCCCACCATTTTTTTCAGCATGACTTTTGATGAAAAACGGACTTTTTTGTTTTTCATGTTATGGATCAGTTGGGCTTAGATAAAAGCTGTTGAAACCCTTTACCCCGCTTGGATTTGGTTAATACTTGGTTTATTGGCTGCGCACCATTGGATAGTACGTCACCATACTTTAAAACCGGTTCCCACCATTTTTTTCAGCATGACTTTTGATGAAAAACGGACTTTTTTGTTTTTCATGTTATGGATCAGTTGGGCTTAGATAAAAGCTGTTGAAACCCTTTACCCCGCTTGGATTTGGTTAATACTTGGTTTATTGGCTGCGCACCATTGGATAGTACGTCACCATACTTTAAAACCGGTTCCCACCATTTTTTTCAGCATGACTTTTGATGAAAAACGGACTTTTTTGTTTTTCATGTTATGGATCAGTTGGGCTTAGATAAAAGCTGTTGAAACCCTTTACCCCGCTTGGATTTGGTTAATACTTGGTTTATTGGCTGCGCACCATTGGATAGTACGTCACCATACTTTAAAACCGGTTCCCACCATTTTTTTCAGCATGACTTTTGATGAAAAACGGACTTTTTTGTTTTTCATGTTATGGATCAGTTGGGCTTAGATAAAAGCTGTTGAAACCCTTTACCCCGCTTGGATTTGGTTAATACTTGGTTTATTGGCTGCGCACCATTGGATAGTACGTCACCATACTTTAAAACCGGTTCCCACCATTTTTTTCAGCATGACTTTTGATGAAAAACGGACTTTTTTGTTTTTCATGTTATGGATCAGTTGGGCTTAGATAAAAGCTGTTGAAACCCTTTACCCCGCTTGGATTTGGTTAATACTTGGTTTATTGGCTGCGCACCATTGGATAGTACGTCACCATACTTTAAAACCGGTTCCCACCATTTTTTTCAGCATGACTTTTGATGAAAAACGGACTTTTTTGTTTTTCATGTTATGGATCAGTTGGGCTTAGATAAAAGCTGTTGAAACCCTTTACCCCGCTTGGATTTGGTTAATACTTGGTTTATTGGCTGCGCACCATTGGATAGTACGTCACCATACTTTAAAACCGGTTCCCACCATTTTTTTCAGCATGACTTTTGATGAAAAACGGACTTTTTTGTTTTTCATGTTATGGATCAGTTGGGCTTAGATAAAAGCTGTTGAAACCCTTTACCCCGCTTGGATTTGGTTAATACTTGGTTTATTGGCTGCGCACCATTGGATAGTACGTCACCATACTTTAAAACCGGTTCCCACCATTTTTTTCAGCATGACTTTTGATGAAAAACGGACTTTTTTGTTTTTCATGTTATGGATCAGTTGGGCTTAGATAAAAGCTGTTGAAACCCTTTACCCCGCTTGGATTTGGTTAATACTTGGTTTATTGGCTGCGCACCATTGGATAGTACGTCACCATACTTTAAAACCGGTTCCCACCATTTTTTTCAGCATGACTTTTGATGAAAAACGGACTTTTTTGTTTTTCATGTTATGGATCAGTTGGGCTTAGATAAAAGCTGTTGAAACCCTTTACCCCGCTTGGATTTGGTTAATACTTGGTTTATTGGCTGCGCACCATTGGATAGTACGTCACCATACTTTAAAACCGGTTCCCACCATTTTTTTCAGCATGACTTTTGATGAAAAACGGACTTTTTTGTTTTTCATGTTATGGATCAGTTGGGCTTAGATAAAAGCTGTTGAAACCCTTTACCCCGCTTGGATTTGGTTAATACTTGGTTTATTGGCTGCGCACCATTGGATAGTACGTCACCATACTTTAAAACCGGTTCCCACCATTTTTTTCAGCATGACTTTTGATGAAAAACGGACTTTTTTGTTTTTCATGTTATGGATCAGTTGGGCTTAGATAAAAGCTGTTGAAACCCTTTACCCCGCTTGGATTTGGTTAATACTTGGTTTATTGGCTGCGCACCATTGGATAGTACGTCACCATACTTTAAAACCGGTTCCCACCATTTTTTTCAGCATGACTTTTGATGAAAAACGGACTTTTTTGTTTTTCATGTTATGGATCAGTTGGGCTTAGATAAAAGCTGTTGAAACCCTTTACCCCGCTTGGATTTGGTTAATACTTGGTTTATTGGCTGCGCACCATTGGATAGTACGTCACCATACTTTAAAACCGGTTCCCACCATTTTTTTCAGCATGACTTTTGATGAAAAACGGACTTTTTTGTTTTTCATGTTATGGATCAGTTGGGCTTAGATAAAAGCTGTTGAAACCCTTTACCCCGCTTGGATTTGGTTAATACTTGGTTTATTGGCTGCGCACCATTGGATAGTACGTCACCATACTTTAAAACCGGTTCCCACCATTTTTTTCAGCATGACTTTTGATGAAAAACGGACTTTTTTGTTTTTCATGTTATGGATCAGTTGGGCTTAGATAAAAGCTGTTGAAACCCTTTACCCCGCTTGGATTTGGTTAATACTTGGTTTATTGGCTGCGCACCATTGGATAGTACGTCACCATACTTTAAAACCGGTTCCCACCATTTTTTTCAGCATGACTTTTGATGAAAAACGGACTTTTTTGTTTTTCATGTTATGGATCAGTTGGGCTTAGATAAAAGCTGTTGAAACCCTTTACCCCGCTTGGATTTGGTTAATACTTGGTTTATTGGCTGCGCACCATTGGATAGTACGTCACCATACTTTAAAACCGGTTCCCACCATTTTTTTCAGCATGACTTTTGATGAAAAACGGACTTTTTTGTTTTTCATGTTATGGATCAGTTGGGCTTAGATAAAAGCTGTTGAAACCCTTTACCCCGCTTGGATTTGGTTAATACTTGGTTTATTGGCTGCGCACCATTGGATAGTACGTCACCATACTTTAAAACCGGTTCCCACCATTTTTTTCAGCATGACTTTTGATGAAAAACGGACTTTTTTGTTTTTCATGTTATGGATCAGTTGGGCTTAGATAAAAGCTGTTGAAACCCTTTACCCCGCTTGGATTTGGTTAATACTTGGTTTATTGGCTGCGCACCATTGGATAGTACGTCACCATACTTTAAAACCGGTTCCCACCATTTTTTTCAGCATGACTTTTGATGAAAAACGGACTTTTTTGTTTTTCATGTTATGGATCAGTTGGGCTTAGATAAAAGCTGTTGAAACCCTTTACCCCGCTTGGATTTGGTTAATACTTGGTTTATTGGCTGCGCACCATTGGATAGTACGTCACCATACTTTAAAACCGGTTCCCACCATTTTTTTCAGCATGACTTTTGATGAAAAACGGACTTTTTTGTTTTTCATGTTATGGATCAGTTGGGCTTAGATAAAAGCTGTTGAAACCCTTTACCCCGCTTGGATTTGGTTAATACTTGGTTTATTGGCTGCGCACCATTGGATAGTACGTCACCATACTTTAAAACCGGTTCCCACCATTTTTTTCAGCATGACTTTTGATGAAAAACGGACTTTTTTGTTTTTCATGTTATGGATCAGTTGGGCTTAGATAAAAGCTGTTGAAACCCTTTACCCCGCTTGGATTTGGTTAATACTTGGTTTATTGGCTGCGCACCATTGGATAGTACGTCACCATACTTTAAAACCGGTTCCCACCATTTTTTTCAGCATGACTTTTGATGAAAAACGGACTTTTTTGTTTTTCATGTTATGGATCAGTTGGGCTTAGATAAAAGCTGTTGAAACCCTTTACCCCGCTTGGATTTGGTTAATACTTGGTTTATTGGCTGCGCACCATTGGATAGTACGTCACCATACTTTAAAACCGGTTCCCACCATTTTTTTCAGCATGACTTTTGATGAAAAACGGACTTTTTTGTTTTTCATGTTATGGATCAGTTGGGCTTAGATAAAAGCTGTTGAAACCCTTTACCCCGCTTGGATTTGGTTAATACTTGGTTTATTGGCTGCGCACCATTGGATAGTACGTCACCATACTTTAAAACCGGTTCCCACCATTTTTTTCAGCATGACTTTTGATGAAAAACGGACTTTTTTGTTTTTCATGTTATGGATCAGTTGGGCTTAGATAAAAGCTGTTGAAACCCTTTACCCCGCTTGGATTTGGTTAATACTTGGTTTATTGGCTGCGCACCATTGGATAGTACGTCACCATACTTTAAAACCGGTTCCCACCATTTTTTTCAGCATGACTTTTGATGAAAAACGGACTTTTTTGTTTTTCATGTTATGGATCAGTTGGGCTTAGATAAAAGCTGTTGAAACCCTTTACCCCGCTTGGATTTGGTTAATACTTGGTTTATTGGCTGCGCACCATTGGATAGTACGTCACCATACTTTAAAACCGGTTCCCACCACTTTGATGAAAACGGACTGTTTTTGTTTTTCCATGTTATGGGATCAGTTGGGCGTTAGATAAAAGCTGTTGAAACCCTTTACACCCGCTTGATTTGGTTAATACTTGGTTTATTGGCTGGCGCACCATTGGATAGTACAGTCACCATTACTTTAAAACCCTGATTCACCCTACAGCACTGACTTTTGATGAAAAACGGACTTTTTTGTTTTTCATGTTATGATCAGTTGGGCTTAGATAAAAGCTGTTGAAACCCTTTACCCCGCTTGGATTTGGTTAATACTTGGTTTATTGGCTGCGCACCATTGGATAGTACGTCCACCATACTTTAAAACCGGTTCCCACATTTTTTTCAGCACATGACTTTTGATGAAAAACGGACTTTTTTGTTTTCATGTTATGGATCAGTTGGGCTTAGATAAAAGCTGTTGAAACCCTTTACCCCCGCTTGGATTTGGTTAATACTTGGTTTATTGGCTGCGCACCATTAGGATAGTACGTGTCACCCATACTTTGAAACCGGTTCCCACCATTTTTTTCTAGCATGACTTTTGATGAAAAACGGACTTTTTTGTGTTTTCATGTTATGGATCAGTTGGGCTTAGATAAAAGCTGTTGAAACCCTTTACCCCGCTTGGATTTGGTTAATACTTGGTTTATTGGCTGCGCACCATTGGATAGTACGTCACCATACTTTAAAACCGGTTCCCACCATTTTTTTCAGCATGACTTTTGATGAAAAACGGACTTTTTTGTTTTTCATGTTATGGATCAGTTGGGCTTAGATAAAAGCTGTTGAAACCCTTTACCCCGCTTGGATTTGGTTAATACTTGGTTTATTGGCTGCGCACCATTGGATAGTACGTCACCATACTTTAAAACCGGTTCCCACCATTTTTTTCAGCATGACTTTTGATGAAAAACGGACTTTTTTGTTTTTCATGTTATGGATCAGTTGGGCTTAGATAAAAGCTGTTGAAACCCTTTACCCCGCTTGGATTTGGTTAATACTTGGTTTATTGGCTGCGCACCATTGGATAGTACGTCACCATACTTTAAAACCGGTTCCCACCATTTTTTTCAGCATGACTTTTGATGAAAAACGGACTTTTTTGTTTTTCATGTTATGGATCAGTTGGGCTTAGATAAAAGCTGTTGAAACCCTTTACCCCGCTTGGATTTGGTTAATACTTGGTTTATTGGCTGCGCACCATTGGATAGTACGTCACCATACTTTAAAACCGGTTCCCACCATTTTTTTCAGCATGACTTTTGATGAAAAACGGACTTTTTTGTTTTTCATGTTATGGATCAGTTGGGCTTAGATAAAAGCTGTTGAAACCCTTTACCCCGCTTGGATTTGGTTAATACTTGGTTTATTGGCTGCGCACCATTGGATAGTACGTCACCATACTTTAAAACCGGTTCCCACCATTTTTTTCAGCATGACTTTTGATGAAAAACGGACTTTTTTGTTTTTCATGTTATGGATCAGTTGGGCTTAGATAAAAGCTGTTGAAACCCTTTACCCCGCTTGGATTTGGTTAATACTTGGTTTATTGGCTGCGCACCATTGGATAGTACGTCACCATACTTTAAAACCGGTTCCCACCATTTTTTTCAGCATGACTTTTGATGAAAAACGGACTTTTTTGTTTTTCATGTTATGGATCAGTTGGGCTTAGATAAAAGCTGTTGAAACCCTTTACCCCGCTTGGATTTGGTTAATACTTGGTTTATTGGCTGCGCACCATTGGATAGTACGTCACCATACTTTAAAACCGGTTCCCACCATTTTTTTCAGCATGACTTTTGATGAAAAACGGACTTTTTTGTTTTTCATGTTATGGATCAGTTGGGCTTAGATAAAAGCTGTTGAAACCCTTTACCCCGCTTGGATTTGGTTAATACTTGGTTTATTGGCTGCGCACCATTGGATAGTACGTCACCATACTTTAAAACCGGTTCCCACCATTTTTTTCAGCATGACTTTTGATGAAAAACGGACTTTTTTGTTTTTCATGTTATGGATCAGTTGGGCTTAGATAAAAGCTGTTGAAACCCTTTACCCCGCTTGGATTTGGTTAATACTTGGTTTATTGGCTGCGCACCATTGGATAGTACGTCACCATACTTTAAAACCGGTTCCCACCATTTTTTTCAGCATGACTTTTGATGAAAAACGGACTTTTTTGTTTTTCATGTTATGGATCAGTTGGGCTTAGATAAAAGCTGTTGAAACCCTTTACCCCGCTTGGATTTGGTTAATACTTGGTTTATTGGCTGCGCACCATTGGATAGTACGTCACCATACTTTAAAACCGGTTCCCACCATTTTTTTCAGCATGACTTTTGATGAAAAACGGACTTTTTTGTTTTTCATGTTATGGATCAGTTGGGCTTAGATAAAAGCTGTTGAAACCCTTTACCCCGCTTGGATTTGGTTAATACTTGGTTTATTGGCTGCGCACCATTGGATAGTACGTCACCATACTTTAAAACCGGTTCCCACCATTTTTTTCAGCATGACTTTTGATGAAAAACGGACTTTTTTGTTTTTCATGTTATGGATCAGTTGGGCTTAGATAAAAGCTGTTGAAACCCTTTACCCCGCTTGGATTTGGTTAATACTTGGTTTATTGGCTGCGCACCATTGGATAGTACGTCACCATACTTTAAAACCGGTTCCCACCATTTTTTTCAGCATGACTTTTGATGAAAAACGGACTTTTTTGTTTTTCATGTTATGGATCAGTTGGGCTTAGATAAAAGCTGTTGAAACCCTTTACCCCGCTTGGATTTGGTTAATACTTGGTTTATTGGCTGCGCACCATTGGATAGTACGTCACCATACTTTAAAACCGGTTCCCACCATTTTTTTCAGCATGACTTTTGATGAAAAACGGACTTTTTTGTTTTTCATGTTATGGATCAGTTGGGCTTAGATAAAAGCTGTTGAAACCCTTTACCCCGCTTGGATTTGGTTAATACTTGGTTTATTGGCTGCGCACCATTGGATAGTACGTCACCATACTTTAAAACCGGTTCCCACCATTTTTTTCAGCATGACTTTTGATGAAAAACGGACTTTTTTGTTTTTCATGTTATGGATCAGTTGGGCTTAGATAAAAGCTGTTGAAACCCTTTACCCCGCTTGGATTTGGTTAATACTTGGTTTATTGGCTGCGCACCATTGGATAGTACGTCACCATACTTTAAAACCGGTTCCCACCATTTTTTTCAGCATGACTTTTGATGAAAAACGGACTTTTTTGTTTTTCATGTTATGGATCAGTTGGGCTTAGATAAAAGCTGTTGAAACCCTTTACCCCGCTTGGATTTGGTTAATACTTGGTTTATTGGCTGCGCACCATTGGATAGTACGTCACCATACTTTAAAACCGGTTCCCACCATTTTTTTCAGCATGACTTTTGATGAAAAACGGACTTTTTTGTTTTTCATGTTATGGATCAGTTGGGCTTAGATAAAAGCTGTTGAAACCCTTTACCCCGCTTGGATTTGGTTAATACTTGGTTTATTGGCTGCGCACCATTGGATAGTACGTCACCATACTTTAAAACCGGTTCCCACCATTTTTTTCAGCATGACTTTTGATGAAAAACGGACTTTTTTGTTTTTCATGTTATGGATCAGTTGGGCTTAGATAAAAGCTGTTGAAACCCTTTACCCCGCTTGGATTTGGTTAATACTTGGTTTATTGGCTGCGCACCATTGGATAGTACGTCACCATACTTTAAAACCGGTTCCCACCATTTTTTTCAGCATGACTTTTGATGAAAAACGGACTTTTTTGTTTTTCATGTTATGGATCAGTTGGGCTTAGATAAAAGCTGTTGAAACCCTTTACCCCGCTTGGATTTGGTTAATACTTGGTTTATTGGCTGCGCACCATTGGATAGTACGTCACCATACTTTAAAACCGGTTCCCACCATTTTTTTCAGCATGACTTTTGATGAAAAACGGACTTTTTTGTTTTTCATGTTATGGATCAGTTGGGCTTAGATAAAAGCTGTTGAAACCCTTTACCCCGCTTGGATTTGGTTAATACTTGGTTTATTGGCTGCGCACCATTGGATAGTACGTCACCATACTTTAAAACCGGTTCCCACCATTTTTTTCAGCATGACTTTTGATGAAAAACGGACTTTTTTGTTTTTCATGTTATGGATCAGTTGGGCTTAGATAAAAGCTGTTGAAACCCTTTACCCCGCTTGGATTTGGTTAATACTTGGTTTATTGGCTGCGCACCATTGGATAGTACGTCACCATACTTTAAAACCGGTTCCCACCATTTTTTTCAGCATGACTTTTGATGAAAAACGGACTTTTTTGTTTTTCATGTTATGGATCAGTTGGGCTTAGATAAAAGCTGTTGAAACCCTTTACCCCGCTTGGATTTGGTTAATACTTGGTTTATTGGCTGCGCACCATTGGATAGTACGTCACCATACTTTAAAACCGGTTCCCACCATTTTTTTCAGCATGACTTTTGATGAAAAACGGACTTTTTTGTTTTTCATGTTATGGATCAGTTGGGCTTAGATAAAAGCTGTTGAAACCCTTTACCCCGCTTGGATTTGGTTAATACTTGGTTTATTGGCTGCGCACCATTGGATAGTACGTCACCATACTTTAAAACCGGTTCCCACCATTTTTTTCAGCATGACTTTTGATGAAAAACGGACTTTTTTGTTTTTCATGTTATGGATCAGTTGGGCTTAGATAAAAGCTGTTGAAACCCTTTACCCCGCTTGGATTTGGTTAATACTTGGTTTATTGGCTGCGCACCATTGGATAGTACGTCACCATACTTTAAAACCGGTTCCCACCATTTTTTTCAGCATGACTTTTGATGAAAAACGGACTTTTTTGTTTTTCATGTTATGGATCAGTTGGGCTTAGATAAAAGCTGTTGAAACCCTTTACCCCGCTTGGATTTGGTTAATACTTGGTTTATTGGCTGCGCACCATTGGATAGTACGTCACCATACTTTAAAACCGGTTCCCACCATTTTTTTCAGCATGACTTTTGATGAAAAACGGACTTTTTTGTTTTTCATGTTATGGATCAGTTGGGCTTAGATAAAAGCTGTTGAAACCCTTTACCCCGCTTGGATTTGGTTAATACTTGGTTTATTGGCTGCGCACCATTGGATAGTACGTCACCATACTTTAAAACCGGTTCCCACCATTTTTTTCAGCATGACTTTTGATGAAAAACGGACTTTTTTGTTTTTCATGTTATGGATCAGTTGGGCTTAGATAAAAGCTGTTGAAACCCTTTACCCCGCTTGGATTTGGTTAATACTTGGTTTATTGGCTGCGCACCATTGGATAGTACGTCACCATACTTTAAAACCGGTTCCCACCATTTTTTTCAGCATGACTTTTGATGAAAAACGGACTTTTTTGTTTTTCATGTTATGGATCAGTTGGGCTTAGATAAAAGCTGTTGAAACCCTTTACCCCGCTTGGATTTGGTTAATACTTGGTTTATTGGCTGCGCACCATTGGATAGTACGTCACCATACTTTAAAACCGGTTCCCACCATTTTTTTCAGCATGACTTTTGATGAAAAACGGACTTTTTTGTTTTTCATGTTATGGATCAGTTGGGCTTAGATAAAAGCTGTTGAAACCCTTTACCCCGCTTGGATTTGGTTAATACTTGGTTTATTGGCTGCGCACCATTGGATAGTACGTCACCATACTTTAAAACCGGTTCCCACCATTTTTTTCAGCATGACTTTTGATGAAAAACGGACTTTTTTGTTTTTCATGTTATGGATCAGTTGGGCTTAGATAAAAGCTGTTGAAACCCTTTACCCCGCTTGGATTTGGTTAATACTTGGTTTATTGGCTGCGCACCATTGGATAGTACGTCACCATACTTTAAAACCGGTTCCCACCATTTTTTTCAGCATGACTTTTGATGAAAAACGGACTTTTTTGTTTTTCATGTTATGGATCAGTTGGGCTTAGATAAAAGCTGTTGAAACCCTTTACCCCGCTTGGATTTGGTTAATACTTGGTTTATTGGCTGCGCACCATTGGATAGTACGTCACCATACTTTAAAACCGGTTCCCACCATTTTTTTCAGCATGACTTTTGATGAAAAACGGACTTTTTTGTTTTTCATGTTATGGATCAGTTGGGCTTAGATAAAAGCTGTTGAAACCCTTTACCCCGCTTGGATTTGGTTAATACTTGGTTTATTGGCTGCGCACCATTGGATAGTACGTCACCATACTTTAAAACCGGTTCCCACCATTTTTTTCAGCATGACTTTTGATGAAAAACGGACTTTTTTGTTTTTCATGTTATGGATCAGTTGGGCTTAGATAAAAGCTGTTGAAACCCTTTACCCCGCTTGGATTTGGTTAATACTTGGTTTATTGGCTGCGCACCATTGGATAGTACGTCACCATACTTTAAAACCGGTTCCCACCATTTTTTTCAGCATGACTTTTGATGAAAAACGGACTTTTTTGTTTTTCATGTTATGGATCAGTTGGGCTTAGATAAAAGCTGTTGAAACCCTTTACCCCGCTTGGATTTGGTTAATACTTGGTTTATTGGCTGCGCACCATTGGATAGTACGTCACCATACTTTAAAACCGGTTCCCACCATTTTTTTCAGCATGACTTTTGATGAAAAACGGACTTTTTTGTTTTTCATGTTATGGATCAGTTGGGCTTAGATAAAAGCTGTTGAAACCCTTTACCCCGCTTGGATTTGGTTAATACTTGGTTTATTGGCTGCGCACCATTGGATAGTACGTCACCATACTTTAAAACCGGTTCCCACCATTTTTTTCAGCATGACTTTTGATGAAAAACGGACTTTTTTGTTTTTCATGTTATGGATCAGTTGGGCTTAGATAAAAGCTGTTGAAACCCTTTACCCCGCTTGGATTTGGTTAATACTTGGTTTATTGGCTGCGCACCATTGGATAGTACGTCACCATACTTTAAAACCGGTTCCCACCATTTTTTTCAGCATGACTTTTGATGAAAAACGGACTTTTTTGTTTTTCATGTTATGGATCAGTTGGGCTTAGATAAAAGCTGTTGAAACCCTTTACCCCGCTTGGATTTGGTTAATACTTGGTTTATTGGCTGCGCACCATTGGATAGTACGTCACCATACTTTAAAACCGGTTCCCACCATTTTTTTCAGCATGACTTTTGATGAAAAACGGACTTTTTTGTTTTTCATGTTATGGATCAGTTGGGCTTAGATAAAAGCTGTTGAAACCCTTTACCCCGCTTGGATTTGGTTAATACTTGGTTTATTGGCTGCGCACCATTGGATAGTACGTCACCATACTTTAAAACCGGTTCCCACCATTTTTTTCAGCATGACTTTTGATGAAAAACGGACTTTTTTGTTTTTCATGTTATGGATCAGTTGGGCTTAGATAAAAGCTGTTGAAACCCTTTACCCCGCTTGGATTTGGTTAATACTTGGTTTATTGGCTGCGCACCATTGGATAGTACGTCACCATACTTTAAAACCGGTTCCCACCATTTTTTTCAGCATGACTTTTGATGAAAAACGGACTTTTTTGTTTTTCATGTTATGGATCAGTTGGGCTTAGATAAAAGCTGTTGAAACCCTTTACCCCGCTTGGATTTGGTTAATACTTGGTTTATTGGCTGCGCACCATTGGATAGTACGTCACCATACTTTAAAACCGGTTCCCACCATTTTTTTCAGCATGACTTTTGATGAAAAACGGACTTTTTTGTTTTTCATGTTATGGATCAGTTGGGCTTAGATAAAAGCTGTTGAAACCCTTTACCCCGCTTGGATTTGGTTAATACTTGGTTTATTGGCTGCGCACCATTGGATAGTACGTCACCATACTTTAAAACCGGTTCCCACCATTTTTTTCAGCATGACTTTTGATGAAAAACGGACTTTTTTGTTTTTCATGTTATGGATCAGTTGGGCTTAGATAAAAGCTGTTGAAACCCTTTACCCCGCTTGGATTTGGTTAATACTTGGTTTATTGGCTGCGCACCATTGGATAGTACGTCACCATACTTTAAAACCGGTTCCCACCATTTTTTTCAGCATGACTTTTGATGAAAAACGGACTTTTTTGTTTTTCATGTTATGGATCAGTTGGGCTTAGATAAAAGCTGTTGAAACCCTTTACCCCGCTTGGATTTGGTTAATACTTGGTTTATTGGCTGCGCACCATTGGATAGTACGTCACCATACTTTAAAACCGGTTCCCACCATTTTTTTCAGCATGACTTTTGATGAAAAACGGACTTTTTTGTTTTTCATGTTATGGATCAGTTGGGCTTAGATAAAAGCTGTTGAAACCCTTTACCCCGCTTGGATTTGGTTAATACTTGGTTTATTGGCTGCGCACCATTGGATAGTACGTCACCATACTTTAAAACCGGTTCCCACCATTTTTTTCAGCATGACTTTTGATGAAAAACGGACTTTTTTGTTTTTCATGTTATGGATCAGTTGGGCTTAGATAAAAGCTGTTGAAACCCTTTACCCCGCTTGGATTTGGTTAATACTTGGTTTATTGGCTGCGCACCATTGGATAGTACGTCACCATACTTTAAAACCGGTTCCCACCATTTTTTTCAGCATGACTTTTGATGAAAAACGGACTTTTTTGTTTTTCATGTTATGGATCAGTTGGGCTTAGATAAAAGCTGTTGAAACCCTTTACCCCGCTTGGATTTGGTTAATACTTGGTTTATTGGCTGCGCACCATTGGATAGTACGTCACCATACTTTAAAACCGGTTCCCACCATTTTTTTCAGCATGACTTTTGATGAAAAACGGACTTTTTTGTTTTTCATGTTATGGATCAGTTGGGCTTAGATAAAAGCTGTTGAAACCCTTTACCCCGCTTGGATTTGGTTAATACTTGGTTTATTGGCTGCGCACCATTGGATAGTACGTCACCATACTTTAAAACCGGTTCCCACCATTTTTTTCAGCATGACTTTTGATGAAAAACGGACTTTTTTGTTTTTCATGTTATGGATCAGTTGGGCTTAGATAAAAGCTGTTGAAACCCTTTACCCCGCTTGGATTTGGTTAATACTTGGTTTATTGGCTGCGCACCATTGGATAGTACGTCACCATACTTTAAAACCGGTTCCCACCATTTTTTTCAGCATGACTTTTGATGAAAAACGGACTTTTTTGTTTTTCATGTTATGGATCAGTTGGGCTTAGATAAAAGCTGTTGAAACCCTTTACCCCGCTTGGATTTGGTTAATACTTGGTTTATTGGCTGCGCACCATTGGATAGTACGTCACCATACTTTAAAACCGGTTCCCACCATTTTTTTCAGCATGACTTTTGATGAAAAACGGACTTTTTTGTTTTTCATGTTATGGATCAGTTGGGCTTAGATAAAAGCTGTTGAAACCCTTTACCCCGCTTGGATTTGGTTAATACTTGGTTTATTGGCTGCGCACCATTGGATAGTACGTCACCATACTTTAAAACCGGTTCCCACCATTTTTTTCAGCATGACTTTTGATGAAAAACGGACTTTTTTGTTTTTCATGTTATGGATCAGTTGGGCTTAGATAAAAGCTGTTGAAACCCTTTACCCCGCTTGGATTTGGTTAATACTTGGTTTATTGGCTGCGCACCATTGGATAGTACGTCACCATACTTTAAAACCGGTTCCCACCATTTTTTTCAGCATGACTTTTGATGAAAAACGGACTTTTTTGTTTTTCATGTTATGGATCAGTTGGGCTTAGATAAAAGCTGTTGAAACCCTTTACCCCGCTTGGATTTGGTTAATACTTGGTTTATTGGCTGCGCACCATTGGATAGTACGTCACCATACTTTAAAACCGGTTCCCACCATTTTTTTCAGCATGACTTTTGATGAAAAACGGACTTTTTTGTTTTTCATGTTATGGATCAGTTGGGCTTAGATAAAAGCTGTTGAAACCCTTTACCCCGCTTGGATTTGGTTAATACTTGGTTTATTGGCTGCGCACCATTGGATAGTACGTCACCATACTTTAAAACCGGTTCCCACCATTTTTTTCAGCATGACTTTTGATGAAAAACGGACTTTTTTGTTTTTCATGTTATGGATCAGTTGGGCTTAGATAAAAGCTGTTGAAACCCTTTACCCCGCTTGGATTTGGTTAATACTTGGTTTATTGGCTGCGCACCATTGGATAGTACGTCACCATACTTTAAAACCGGTTCCCACCATTTTTTTCAGCATGACTTTTGATGAAAAACGGACTTTTTTGTTTTTCATGTTATGGATCAGTTGGGCTTAGATAAAAGCTGTTGAAACCCTTTACCCCGCTTGGATTTGGTTAATACTTGGTTTATTGGCTGCGCACCATTGGATAGTACGTCACCATACTTTAAAACCGGTTCCCACCATTTTTTTCAGCATGACTTTTGATGAAAAACGGACTTTTTTGTTTTTCATGTTATGGATCAGTTGGGCTTAGATAAAAGCTGTTGAAACCCTTTACCCCGCTTGGATTTGGTTAATACTTGGTTTATTGGCTGCGCACCATTGGATAGTACGTCACCATACTTTAAAACCGGTTCCCACCATTTTTTTCAGCATGACTTTTGATGAAAAACGGACTTTTTTGTTTTTCATGTTATGGATCAGTTGGGCTTAGATAAAAGCTGTTGAAACCCTTTACCCCGCTTGGATTTGGTTAATACTTGGTTTATTGGCTGCGCACCATTGGATAGTACGTCACCATACTTTAAAACCGGTTCCCACCATTTTTTTCAGCATGACTTTTGATGAAAAACGGACTTTTTTGTTTTTCATGTTATGGATCAGTTGGGCTTAGATAAAAGCTGTTGAAACCCTTTACCCCGCTTGGATTTGGTTAATACTTGGTTTATTGGCTGCGCACCATTGGATAGTACGTCACCATACTTTAAAACCGGTTCCCACCATTTTTTTCAGCATGACTTTTGATGAAAAACGGACTTTTTTGTTTTTCATGTTATGGATCAGTTGGGCTTAGATAAAAGCTGTTGAAACCCTTTACCCCGCTTGGATTTGGTTAATACTTGGTTTATTGGCTGCGCACCATTGGATAGTACGTCACCATACTTTAAAACCGGTTCCCACCATTTTTTTCAGCATGACTTTTGATGAAAAACGGACTTTTTTGTTTTTCATGTTATGGATCAGTTGGGCTTAGATAAAAGCTGTTGAAACCCTTTACCCCGCTTGGATTTGGTTAATACTTGGTTTATTGGCTGCGCACCATTGGATAGTACGTCACCATACTTTAAAACCGGTTCCCACCATTTTTTTCAGCATGACTTTTGATGAAAAACGGACTTTTTTGTTTTTCATGTTATGGATCAGTTGGGCTTAGATAAAAGCTGTTGAAACCCTTTACCCCGCTTGGATTTGGTTAATACTTGGTTTATTGGCTGCGCACCATTGGATAGTACGTCACCATACTTTAAAACCGGTTCCCACCATTTTTTTCAGCATGACTTTTGATGAAAAACGGACTTTTTTGTTTTTCATGTTATGGATCAGTTGGGCTTAGATAAAAGCTGTTGAAACCCTTTACCCCGCTTGGATTTGGTTAATACTTGGTTTATTGGCTGCGCACCATTGGATAGTACGTCACCATACTTTAAAACCGGTTCCCACCATTTTTTTCAGCATGACTTTTGATGAAAAACGGACTTTTTTGTTTTTCATGTTATGGATCAGTTGGGCTTAGATAAAAGCTGTTGAAACCCTTTACCCCGCTTGGATTTGGTTAATACTTGGTTTATTGGCTGCGCACCATTGGATAGTACGTCACCATACTTTAAAACCGGTTCCCACCATTTTTTTCAGCATGACTTTTGATGAAAAACGGACTTTTTTGTTTTTCATGTTATGGATCAGTTGGGCTTAGATAAAAGCTGTTGAAACCCTTTACCCCGCTTGGATTTGGTTAATACTTGGTTTATTGGCTGCGCACCATTGGATAGTACGTCACCATACTTTAAAACCGGTTCCCACCATTTTTTTCAGCATGACTTTTGATGAAAAACGGACTTTTTTGTTTTTCATGTTATGGATCAGTTGGGCTTAGATAAAAGCTGTTGAAACCCTTTACCCCGCTTGGATTTGGTTAATACTTGGTTTATTGGCTGCGCACCATTGGATAGTACGTCACCATACTTTAAAACCGGTTCCCACCATTTTTTTCAGCATGACTTTTGATGAAAAACGGACTTTTTTGTTTTTCATGTTATGGATCAGTTGGGCTTAGATAAAAGCTGTTGAAACCCTTTACCCCGCTTGGATTTGGTTAATACTTGGTTTATTGGCTGCGCACCATTGGATAGTACGTCACCATACTTTAAAACCGGTTCCCACCATTTTTTTCAGCATGACTTTTGATGAAAAACGGACTTTTTTGTTTTTCATGTTATGGATCAGTTGGGCTTAGATAAAAGCTGTTGAAACCCTTTACCCCGCTTGGATTTGGTTAATACTTGGTTTATT
This sequence comes from Unio pictorum, assembly GCA_030141615.1. Taxonomy (NCBI): domain Eukaryota; kingdom Metazoa; phylum Mollusca; class Bivalvia; order Unionida; family Unionidae; genus Unio; species Unio pictorum. The sequence goes on from JARLTB010000508.1 coordinate 69,452, forward strand.
GGCTGCGCACCATTGGATAGTACGTCACCATACTTTAAAACCGGTTCCCACCATTTTTTTCAGCATGACTTTTGATGAAAAACGGACTTTTTTGTTTTTCATGTTATGGATCAGTTGGGCTTAGATAAAAGCTGTTGAAACCCTTTACCCCGCTTGGATTTGGTTAATACTTGGTTTATTGGCTGCGCACCATTGGATAGTACGTCACCATACTTTAAAACCGGTTCCCACCATTTTTTTCAGCATGACTTTTGATGAAAAACGGACTTTTTTGTTTTTCATGTTATGGATCAGTTGGGCTTAGATAAAAGCTGTTGAAACCCTTTACCCCGCTTGGATTTGGTTAATACTTGGTTTATTGGCTGCGCACCATTGGATAGTACGTCACCATACTTTAAAACCGGTTCCCACCATTTTTTTCAGCATGACTTTTGATGAAAAACGGACTTTTTTGTTTTTCATGTTATGGATCAGTTGGGCTTAGATAAAAGCTGTTGAAACCCTTTACCCCGCTTGGATTTGGTTAATACTTGGTTTATTGGCTGCGCACCATTGGATAGTACGTCACCATACTTTAAAACCGGTTCCCACCATTTTTTTCAGCATGACTTTTGATGAAAAACGGACTTTTTTGTTTTTCATGTTATGGATCAGTTGGGCTTAGATAAAAGCTGTTGAAACCCTTTACCCCGCTTGGATTTGGTTAATACTTGGTTTATTGGCTGCGCACCACTTGGATAGTACGTCACCATACTTTAAAACCGGTTCCCACCATTTTTTTCAGCATGACTTTTGATGAAAAACGGACTTTTTTGTTTTTCATGTTATGGATCAGTTGGGCTTAGATAAAAGCTGTTGAAACCCTTTACCCCGCTTGGATTTGGTTAATACTTGGTTTATTGGCTGCGCACCATTGGATAGTACGTCACCATACTTTAAAACCGGTTCCCACCATTTTTTTCAGCATGACTTTTGATGAAAAACGGACTTTTTTGTTTTTCATGTTATGGATCAGTTGGGCTTAGATAAAAGCTGTTGAAACCCTTTACCCCGCTTGGATTTGGTTAATACTTGGTTTATTGGCTGCGCACCATTGGATAGTACGTCACCATACTTTAAAACCGGTTCCCACCATTTTTTTCAGCATGACTTTTGATGAAAAACGGACTTTTTTTGTTTTTTCAGGTTATGGATCAGTTGGGCTTAGATAAAAGCTGTTGAAACCCTTTACCCCGCTTGGATTTGGTTAATACTTGGTTTATTGGCTGCGCACCATTGGATAGTACGTCACCATACTTTAAAACCGGTTCCCACCATTTTTTTCAGCATGACTTTTGATGAAAAACGGACTTTTTTGTTTTTCATGTTATGGATCAGTTGGGCTTAGATAAAAGCTGTTGAAACCCTTTACCCCGCTTGGATTTGGTTAATACTTGGTTTATTGGCTGCGCACCATTGGATAGTACGTCACCATACTTTAAAACGCGGTTCCCACCATTTTTTTCAGCATGACTTTTGATGAAAAACGGACTTTTTTGTTTTTCATGTTATGGATCAGTTGGGCTTAGATAAAAGCTGTTGAAACCCTTTACCCCGCTTGGATTTGGTTAATACTTGGTTTATTGGCTGCGCACCATTGGATAGTACGTCACCATACTTTAAAACCGGTTCCCACCATTTTTTTCAGCATGACTTTTGATGAAAAACGGACTTTTTTGTTTTTCATGTTATGGATCAGTTGGGCTTAGATAAAAGCTGTTGAAACCCTTTACCCCGCTTGGATTTGGTTAATACTTGGTTTATTGGCTGCGCACCATTGGATAGTACGTCACCATACTTTAAAACCGGTTCCCACCATTTTTTTCAGCATGACTTTTGATGAAAAACGGACTTTTTTGTTTTTCATGTTATGGATCAGTTGGGCTTAGATAAAAGCTGTTGAAACCCTTTACCCCGCTTGGATTTGGTTAATACTTGGTTTATTGGCTGCGCACCATTGGATAGTACGTCACCATACTTTAAAACCGGTTCCCACCATTTTTTTCAGCATGACTTTTGATGAAAAACGGACTTTTTTGTTTTTCATGTTATGGATCAGTTGGGCTTAGATAAAAGCTGTTGAAACCCTTTACCCCCGCTTGGATTTGGTTAATACTTGGTTTATTGGCTGCGCACCATTGGATAGTACGTCACCATACTTTAAAACCGGTTCCCACCATTTTTTTCAGCATGACTTTTGATGAAAAACGGACTTTTTTGTTTTTCATGTTATGGATCAGTTGGGCTTAGATAAAAGCTGTTGAAACCCTTTACCCCGCTTGGATTTGGTTAATACTTGGTTTATTGGCTGCGCACCATTGGATAGTACGTCACCATACTTTAAAACCGGTTCCCACCATTTTTTTCAGCATGACTTTTGATGAAAAACGGACTTTTTTGTTTTTCATGTTATGGATCAGTTGGGCTTAGATAAAAGCTGTTGAAACCCTTTACCCCGCTTGGATTTGGTTAATACTTGGTTTATTGGCTGCGCACCATTGGATAGTACGTCACCATACTTTAAAACCGGTTCCCACCATTTTTTTCAGCATGACTTTTGATGAAAAACGGACTTTTTTGTTTTTCATGTTATGGATCAGTTGGGCTTAGATAAAAGCTGTTGAAACCCTTTACCCCCGCTTGGATTTGGTTAATACTTGGTTTATTGGCTGCGCACCATTGGATAGTACGTCACCATACTTTAAAACCGGTTCCCACCATTTTTTTCAGCATGACTTTTGATGAAAAACGGACTTTTTTGTTTTTCATGTTATGGATCAGTTGGGCTTAGATAAAAGCTGTTGAAACCCTTTACCCCGCTTGGATTTGGTTAATACTTGGTTTATTGGCTGCGCACCATTGGATAGTACGTCACCATACTTTAAAACCGGTTCCCACCATTTTTTTCAGCATGACTTTTGATGAAAAACGGACTTTTTTGTTTTTCATGTTATGGATCAGTTGGGCTTAGATAAAAGCTGTTGAAACCCCTTTACCCCGCTTGGATTTGGTTAATACTTGGTTTATTGGCTGCGCACCATTGGATAGTACGTCACCATACTTTAAAACCGGTTCCCACCATTTTTTTCAGCATGACTTTTGATGAAAAACGGACTTTTTTGTTTTTCATGTTATTTATCAGTTGGGCTTAGATAAAAGCTGTTGAAACCCTTTACCCCGCTTGGATTTGGTTAATACTTGGTTTATTGGCTGCGAACCAT
>JARLTB010000509.1:0-24063 GCA_030141615.1 Unio pictorum
GTTGGGCTTAGATAAAAGCTGTTGAAACCCTTTACCCCGCTTGGATTTGGTTAATACTTGGTTTATTGGATGCGCACCATTGGATAGTACGTCACCATACTTTAAAACCGGTTCCCACCATTTTTTTCAGCATGACTTTTGATGAAAAAGGGACTTTTTGCTTTTTCATGTTATGGATCAGTTGGGCTTAGATACAAGCTGTTGAAACCCTTTACCCCGCTTGGATTTGGTTAATACTTGGTTTATTGGATGCGCACCATTGGATAGTACGTCACCATACTTTAAAACCGGTTCCCACCATTTTTTTTCAGCTTGATTTTTTGATGAAAAACGGACTTTTTGCTTTTTCATGTTATGGATCAGTTGGGCTTAGATAAAAGCTGTTGAAACCCTTTACCCCGCTTGGATTTGGTTAATACTTGGTTTATTGGATGCGCACCATTGGATAGTACGTCACCATACTTTAAAACCGGTTCCCACCATTTTTTTCAGCATGACTTTTGATGAAAAACGGACTTTTTGCTTTTTCATGTTATGGATCAGTTGGGCTTAGATACAAGCTGTTGAAACCCTTTACCCCGCTTGGATTTGGTTAATACTTGGTTTATTGGATGCGCACCATTGGATAGTACGTCACCATACTTTAAAACCGGTTCCCACCATTTTTTTTCAGCTTGATTTTTTGATGAAAAACGGACTTTTTGCTTTTTCATGTTATGGATCAGTTGGGCTTAGATAAAAGCTGTTGAAACCCTTTACCCCGCTTGGATTTGGTTAATACTTGGTTTATTGGATGCGCACCATTGGATAGTACGTCACCATACTTTAAAACCGGTTCCCACCATTTTTTTCAGCATGACTTTTGATGAAAAACGGACTTTTTGCTTTTTCATGTTATGGATCAGTTGGGCTTAGATACAAGCTGTTGAAACCCTTTACCCCGCTTGGATTTGGTTAATACTTGGTTTATTGGATGCGCACCATTGGATAGTACGTCACCATACTTTAAAACCGGTTCCCACCATTTTTTTTCAGCTTGATTTTTTGATGAAAAACGGACTTTTTGCTTTTTCATGTTATGGATCAGTTGGGCTTAGATAAAAGCTGTTGAAACCCTTTACCCCGCTTGGATTTGGTTAATACTTGGTTTATTGGATGCGCACCATTGGATAGTACGTCACCATACTTTAAAACCGGTTCCCACCATTTTTTTCAGCATGACTTTTGATGAAAAAGGGACTTTTTGCTTTTTCATGTTATGGATCAGTTGGGCTTAGATACAAGCTGTTGAAACCCTTTACCCCGCTTGGATTTGGTTAATACTTGGTTTATTGGATGCGCACCATTGGATAGTACGTCACCATACTTTAAAACCGGTTCCCACCATTTTTTTTCAGCTTGATTTTTTGATGAAAAACGGACTTTTTGCTTTTTCATGTTATGGATCAGTTGGGCTTAGATAAAAGCTGTTGAAACCCTTTACCCCGCTTGGATTTGGTTAATACTTGGTTTATTGGATGCGCACCATTGGATAGTACGTCACCATACTTTAAAACCGGTTCCCACCATTTTTTTCAGCATGACTTTTGATGAAAAACGGACTTTTTGCTTTTTCATGTTATGGATCAGTTGGGCTTAGATACAAGCTGTTGAAACCCTTTACCCCGCTTGGATTTGGTTAATACTTGGTTTATTGGATGCGCACCATTGGATAGTACGTCACCATACTTTAAAACCGGTTCCCACCATTTTTTTTCAGCTTGATTTTTTGATGAAAAACGGACTTTTTGCTTTTTCATGTTATGGATCAGTTGGGCTTAGATAAAAGCTGTTGAAACCCTTTACCCCGCTTGGATTTGGTTAATACTTGGTTTATTGGATGCGCACCATTGGATAGTACGTCACCATACTTTAAAACCGGTTCCCACCATTTTTTTCAGCATGACTTTTGATGAAAAACGGACTTTTTGCTTTTTCATGTTATGGATCAGTTGGGCTTAGATACAAGCTGTTGAAACCCTTTACCCCGCTTGGATTTGGTTAATACTTGGTTTATTGGATGCGCACCATTGGATAGTACGTCACCATACTTTAAAACCGGTTCCCACCATTTTTTTTCAGCTTGATTTTTTGATGAAAAACGGACTTTTTGCTTTTTCATGTTATGGATCAGTTGGGCTTAGATAAAAGCTGTTGAAACCCTTTACCCCGCTTGGATTTGGTTAATACTTGGTTTATTGGATGCGCACCATTGGATAGTACGTCACCATACTTTAAAACCGGTTCCCACCATTTTTTTCAGCATGACTTTTGATGAAAAAGGGACTTTTTGCTTTTTCATGTTATGGATCAGTTGGGCTTAGATACAAGCTGTTGAAACCCTTTACCCCGCTTGGATTTGGTTAATACTTGGTTTATTGGATGCGCACCATTGGATAGTACGTCACCATACTTTAAAACCGGTTCCTACCATTTTTTTTCAGCTTGATTTTTTGATGAAAAACGGACTTTTTGCTTTTTCATGTTATGGATCAGTTGGGCTTAGATAAAAGCTGTTGAAACCCTTTACCCCGCTTGGATTTGGTTAATACTTGGTTTATTGGATGCGCACCATTGGATAGTACGTCACCATACTTTAAAACCGGTTCCCACCATTTTTTTCAGCATGACTTTTGATGAAAAAGGGACTTTTTGCTTTTTCATGTTATGGATCAGTTGGGCTTAGATACAAGCTGTTGAAACCCTTTACCCCGCTTGGATTTGGTTAATACTTGGTTTATTGGATGCGCACCATTGGATAGTACGTCACCATACTTTAAAACCGGTTCCCACCATTTTTTTTCAGCTTGATTTTTTGATGAAAAACGGACTTTTTGCTTTTTCATGTTATGGATCAGTTGGGCTTAGATAAAAGCTGTTGAAACCCTTTACCCCGCTTGGATTTGGTTAATACTTGGTTTATTGGATGCGCACCATTGGATAGTACGTCACCATACTTTAAAACCGGTTCCCACCATTTTTTTCAGCATGACTTTTGATGAAAAACGGACTTTTTGCTTTTTCATGTTATGGATCAGTTGGGCTTAGATACAAGCTGTTGAAACCCTTTACCCCGCTTGGATTTGGTTAATACTTGGTTTATTGGATGCGCACCATTGGATAGTACGTCACCATACTTTAAAACCGGTTCCCACCATTTTTTTTCAGCTTGATTTTTTGATGAAAAACGGACTTTTTGCTTTTTCATGTTATGGATCAGTTGGGCTTAGATAAAAGCTGTTGAAACCCTTTACCCCGCTTGGATTTGGTTAATACTTGGTTTATTGGATGCGCACCAATGGATAGTACGTCACCATACTTTAAAACCGGTTCCCACCATTTTTTTCAGCATGACTTTTGATGAAAAAGGGACTTTTTGCTTTTTCATGTTATGGATCAGTTGGGCTTAGATACAAGCTGTTGAAACCCTTTACCCCGCTTGGATTTGGTTAATACTTGGTTTATTGGATGCGCACCATTGGATAGTACGTCACCATACTTTAAAACCGGTTCCCACCATTTTTTTTCAGCTTGATTTTTTGATGAAAAACGGACTTTTTGCTTTTTCATGTTATGGATCAGTTGGGCTTAGATAAAAGCTGTTGAAACCCTTTACCCCGCTTGGATTTGGTTAATACTTGGTTTATTGGATGCGCACCATTGGATAGTACGTCACCATACTTTAAAACCGGTTCCCACCATTTTTTTCAGCATGACTTTTGATGAAAAACGGACTTTTTGCTTTTTCATGTTATGGATCAGTTGGGCTTAGATACAAGCTGTTGAAACCCTTTACCCCGCTTGGATTTGGTTAATACTTGGTTTATTGGATGCGCACCATTGGATAGTACGTCACCATACTTTAAAACCGGTTCCCACCATTTTTTTTCAGCTTGATTTTTTGATGAAAAACGGACTTTTTGGCTTTTTCATGTTATGGATCAGTTGGGCTTAGATAAAAGCTGTTGAAACCCTTTACCCCGCTTGGATTTGGTTAATACTTGGTTTATTGGATGCGCACCATTGGATAGTACGTCACCATACTTTAAAACCGGTTCCCACCATTTTTTTCAGCATGACTTTTGATGAAAAACGGACTTTTTGCTTTTTCATGTTATGGATCAGTTGGGCTTAGATACAAGCTGTTGAAACCCTTTACCCCGCTTGGATTTGGTTAATACTTGGTTTATTGGATGCGCACCATTGGATAGTACGTCACCATACTTTAAAACCGGTTCCCACCATTTTTTTTCAGCTTGACTTTTGATGAAAAAGGGACTTTTTGCTTTTTCATGTTATGGATCAGTTGGGCTTAGATACAAGCTGTTGAAACCCTTTACCCCGCTTGGATTTGGTTAATACTTGGTTTATTGGATGCGCACCATTGGATAGTACGTCACCATACTTTAAAACCGGTTCCCACAATTTTTTTTCAGCTTGATTTTTTGATGAAAAACGGACTTTTTGCTTTTTCATGTTATGGATCAGTTGGGCTTAGATAAAAGCTGTTGAAACCCTTTACCCCGCTTGGATTTGGTTAATACTTGGTTTATTGGATGCGCACCATTGGATAGTACGTCACCATACTTTAAAACCGGTTCCCACCATTTTTTTCAGCATGACTTTTGATGAAAAACGGACTTTTTGCTTTTTCATGTTATGGATCAGTTGGGCTTAGATACAAGCTGTTGAAACCCTTTACCCCGCTTGGATTTGGTTAATACTTGGTTTATTGGATGCGCACCATTGGATAGTACGTCACCATACTTTAAAACCGGTTCCCACCATTTTTTTTCAGCTTGATTTTTTGATGAAAAACGGACTTTTTGCTTTTTCATGTTATGGATCAGTTGGGCTTAGATAAAAGCTGTTGAAACCCTTTACCCCGCTTGGATTTGGTTAATACTTGGTTTATTGGATGCGCACCATTGGATAGTACGTCACCATACTTTAAAACCGGTTCCCACCATTTTTTTCAGCATGACTTTTGATGAAAAACGGACTTTTTGCTTTTTCATGTTATGGATCAGTTGGGCTTAGATACAAGCTGTTGAAACCCTTTACCCCGCTTGGATTTGGTTAATACTTGGTTTATTGGATGCGCACCATTGGATAGTACGTCACCATACTTTAAAACCGGTTCCCACCATTTTTTTCAGCTTGATTTTTTGATGAAAAACGGACTTTTTGCTTTTTCATGTTATGGATCAGTTGGGCTTAGATAAAAGCTGTTGAAACCCTTTACCCCGCTTGGATTTGGTTAATACTTGGTTTATTGGATGCGCACCATTGGATAGTACGTCACCATACTTTAAAACCGGTTCCCACCATTTTTTTCAGCATGACTTTTGATGAAAAACGGACTTTTTGCTTTTTCATGTTATGGATCAGTTGGGCTTAGATACAAGCTGTTGAAACCCTTTACCCCGCTTGGATTTGGTTAATACTTGGTTTATTGGATGCGCACCATTGGATAGTACGTCACCATACTTTAAAACCGGTTCCCACCATTTTTTTTCAGCTTGATTTTTTGATGAAAAACGGACTTTTTGCTTTTTCATGTTATGGATCAGTTGGGCTTAGATAAAAGCTGTTGAAACCCTTTACCCCGCTTGGATTTGGTTAATACTTGGTTTATTGGATGCGCACCATTGGATAGTACGTCACCATACTTTAAAACCGGTTCCCACCATTTTTTTCAGCATGACTTTTGATGAAAAACGGACTTTTTGCTTTTTCATGTTATGGATCAGTTGGGCTTAGATACAAGCTGTTGAAACCCTTTACCCCCGCTTGGATTTGGTTAATACTTGGTTTATTGGATGCGCACCATTGGATAGTACGTCACCATACTTTAAAACCGGTTCCCACCATTTTTTTTCAGCTTGATTTTTTGATGAAAAACGGACTTTTTGCTTTTTCATGTTATGGATCAGTTGGGCTTAGATAAAAGCTGTTGAAACCCTTTACCCCGCTTGGATTTGGTTAATACTTGGTTTATTGGATGCGCACCATTGGATAGTACGTCACCATACTTTAAAACCGGTTCCCACCATTTTTTTCAGCATGACTTTTGATGAAAAACGGACTTTTTGCTTTTTCATGTTATGGATCAGTTGGGCTTAGATACAAGCTGTTGAAACCCTTTACCCCGCTTGGATTTGGTTAATACTTGGTTTATTGGATGCGCACCATTGGATAGTACGTCACCATACTTTAAAACCGGTTCCCACCATTTTTTTTCAGCTTGATTTTTTGATGAAAAACGGACTTTTTGCTTTTTCATGTTATGGATCAGTTGGGCTTAGATAAAAGCTGTTGAAACCCTTTACCCCGCTTGGATTTGGTTAATACTTGGTTTATTGGATGCGCACCATTGGATAGTACGTCACCATACTTTAAAACCGGTTCCCACCATTTTTTTCAGCATGACTTTTGATGAAAAACGGACTTTTTGCTTTTTCATGTTATGGATCAGTTGGGCTTAGATACAAGCTGTTGAAACCCTTTACCCCGCTTGGATTTGGTTAATACTTGGTTTATTGGATGCGCACCATTGGATAGTACGTCACCATACTTTAAAACCGGTTCCCACCATTTTTTTTCAGCTTGATTTTTTGATGAAAAACGGACTTTTTGCTTTTTCATGTTATGGATCAGTTGGGCTTAGATAAAAGCTGTTGAAACCCTTTACCCCGCTTGGATTTGGTTAATACTTGGTTTATTGGATGCGCACCATTGGATAGTACGTCACCATACTTTAAAACCGGTTCCCACCATTTTTTTCAGCATGACTTTTGATGAAAAACGGACTTTTTGCTTTTTCATGTTATGGATCAGTTGGGCTTAGATACAAGCTGTTGAAACCCTTTACCCCGCTTGGATTTGGTTAATACTTGGTTTATTGGATGCGCACCATTGGATAGTACGTCACCATACTTTAAAACCGGTTCCCACCATTTTTTTTCAGCTTGATTTTTTGATGAAAAACGGACTTTTTGCTTTTTCATGTTATGGATCAGTTGGGCTTAGATAAAAGCTGTTGAAACCCTTTACCCCGCTTGGATTTGGTTAATACTTGGTTTATTGGATGCGCACCATTGGATAGTACGTCACCATACTTTCAAAACCGGTTCCCACCATTTTTTTCAGCATGACTTTTGATGAAAAACGGACTTTTTGCTTTTTCATGTTATGGATCAGTTGGGCTTAGATACAAGCTGTTGAAACCCTTTACCCCGCTTGGATTTGGTTAATACTTGGTTTATTGGATGCGCACCATTGGATAGTACGTCACCATACTTTAAAACCGGTTCCCACCATTTTTTTTCAGCTTGATTTTTTGATGAAAAACGGACTTTTTGCTTTTTCATGTTATGGATCAGTTGGGCTTAGATAAAAGCTGTTGAAACCCTTTACCCCGCTTGGATTTGGTTAATACTTGGTTTATTGGATGCGCACCATTGGATAGTACGTCACCATACTTTAAAACCGGTTCCCACCATTTTTTTCAGCATGACTTTTGATGAAAAACGGACTTTTTGCTTTTTCATGTTATGGATCAGTTGGGCTTAGATACAAGCTGTTGAAACCCTTTACCCCGCTTGGATTTGGTTAATACTTGGTTTATTGGATGCGCACCATTGGATAGTACGTCACCATACTTTAAAACCGGTTCCCACCATTTTTTTTCAGCTTGATTTTTTGATGAAAAACGGACTTTTTGCTTTTTCATGTTATGGATCAGTTGGGCTTAGATAAAAGCTGTTGAAACCCTTTACCCCGCTTGGATTTGGTTAATACTTGGTTTATTGGATGCGCACCATTGGATAGTACGTCACCATACTTTAAAACCGGTTCCCACCATTTTTTTCAGCATGACTTTTGATGAAAAACGGACTTTTTGCTTTTTCATGTTATGGATCAGTTGGGCTTAGATACAAGCTGTTGAAACCCTTTACCCCGCTTGGATTTGGTTAATACTTGGTTTATTGGATGCGCACCATTGGATAGTACGTCACCATACTTTAAAACCGGTTCCCACCATTTTTTTTCAGCTTGATTTTTTGATGAAAAACGGACTTTTTGCTTTTTCATGTTATGGATCAGTTGGGCTTAGATAAAAGCTGTTGAAACCCTTTACCCCGCTTGGATTTGGTTAATACTTGGTTTATTGGATGCGCACCATTGGATAGTACGTCACCATACTTTAAAACCGGTTCCCACCATTTTTTTCAGCATGACTTTTGATGAAAAACGGACTTTTTGCTTTTTCATGTTATGGATCAGTTGGGCTTAGATACAAGCTGTTGAAACCCTTTACCCCGCTTGGATTTGGTTAATACTTGGTTTATTGGATGCGCACCATTGGATAGTACGTCACCATACTTTAAAACCGGTTCCCACCATTTTTTTTCAGCTTGATTTTTTGATGAAAAACGGACTTTTTGCTTTTTCATGTTATGGATCAGTTGGGCTTAGATAAAAGCTGTTGAAACCCTTTACCCCGCTTGGATTTGGTTAATACTTGGTTTATTGGATGCGCACCATTGGATAGTACGTCACCATACTTTAAAACCGGTTCCCACCATTTTTTTCAGCATGACTTTTGATGAAAAACGGACTTTTTGCTTTTTCATGTTATGGATCAGTTGGGCTTAGATACAAGCTGTTGAAACCCTTTACCCCGCTTGGATTTGGTTAATACTTGGTTTATTGGATGCGCACCATTGGATAGTACGTCACCATACTTTAAAACCGGTTCCCACCATTTTTTTTCAGCTTGATTTTTTGATGAAAAACGGACTTTTTGCTTTTTCATGTTATGGATCAGTTGGGCTTAGATAAAAGCTGTTGAAACCCTTTACCCCGCTTGGATTTGGTTAATACTTGGTTTATTGGATGCGCACCATTGGATAGTACGTCACCATACTTTAAAACCGGTTCCCACCATTTTTTTCAGCATGACTTTTGATGAAAAACGGACTTTTTGCTTTTTCATGTTATGGATCAGTTGGGCTTAGATACAAGCTGTTGAAACCCTTTACCCCGCTTGGATTTGGTTAATACTTGGTTTATTGGATGCGCACCATTGGATAGTACGTCACCATACTTTAAAACCGGTTCCCACCATTTTTTTTCAGCTTGATTTTTTGATGAAAAACGGACTTTTTGCTTTTTCATGTTATGGATCAGTTGGGCTTAGATAAAAGCTGTTGAAACCCTTTACCCCGCTTGGATTTGGTTAATACTTGGTTTATTGGATGCGCACCATTGGATAGTACGTCACCATACTTTAAAACCGGTTCCCACCATTTTTTTCAGCATGACTTTTGATGAAAAACGGACTTTTTGCTTTTTCATGTTATGGATCAGTTGGGCTTAGATACAAGCTGTTGAAACCCTTTACCCCGCTTGGATTTGGTTAATACTTGGTTTATTGGATGCGCACCATTGGATAGTACGTCACCATACTTTAAAACCGGTTCCCACCATTTTTTTTCAGCTTGATTTTTTGATGAAAAACGGACTTTTTGCTTTTTCATGTTATGGATCAGTTGGGCTTAGATAAAAGCTGTTGAAACCCTTTACCCCGCTTGGATTTGGTTAATACTTGGTTTATTGGATGCGCACCATTGGATAGTACGTCACCATACTTTAAAACCGGTTCCCACCATTTTTTTCAGCATGACTTTTGATGAAAAACGGACTTTTTGCTTTTTCATGTTATGGATCAGTTGGGCTTAGATACAAGCTGTTGAAACCCTTTACCCCGCTTGGATTTGGTTAATACTTGGTTTATTGGATGCGCACCATTGGATAGTACGTCACCATACTTTAAAACCGGTTCCCACCATTTTTTTTCAGCTTGATTTTTTGATGAAAAACGGACTTTTTGCTTTTTCATGTTATGGATCAGTTGGGCTTAGATAAAAGCTGTTGAAACCCTTTACCCCGCTTGGATTTGGTTAATACTTGGTTTATTGGATGCGCACCATTGGATAGTACGTCACCATACTTTAAAACCGGTTCCCACCATTTTTTTCAGCATGACTTTTAATGAAAAACGGACTTTTTGCTTTTTCATGTTATGGATCAGTTGGGCTTAGATACAAGCTGTTGAAACCCTTTACCCCGCTTGGATTTGGTTAATACTTGGTTTATTGGATGCGCACCATTGGATAGTACGTCATCCATACTTTAAAACCGGTTCCCACCATTTTTTTTCAGCTTGATTTTTTGATGAAAAACGGACTTTTTGCTTTTTCATGTTATGGATCAGTTGGGCTTAGATAAAAGCTGTTGAAACCCTTTACCCCGCTTGGATTTGGTTAATACTTGGTTTATTGGATGCGCACCATTGGATAGTACGTCACCATACTTTAAAACCGGTTCCCACCATTTTTTTCAGCATGACTTTTGATGAAAAAGGGACTTTTTGCTTTTTCATGTTATGGATCAGTTGGGCTTAGATACAAGCTGTTGAAACCCTTTACCCCGCTTGGATTTGGTTAATACTTGGTTTATTGGATGCGCACCATTGGATAGTACGTCACCATACTTTAAAACCGGTTCCCACCATTTTTTTTCAGCTTGATTTTTTGATGAAAAACGGACTTTTTGCTTTTTCATGTTATGGATCAGTTGGGCTTAGATAAAAGCTGTTGAAACCCTTTACCCCGCTTGGATTTGGTTAATACTTGGTTTATTGGATGCGCACCATTGGATAGTACGTCACCATACTTTAAAACCGGTTCCCACCATTTTTTTCAGCATGACTTTTGATGAAAAAGGGACTTTTTGCTTTTTCATGTTATGGATCAGTTGGGCTTAGATACAAGCTGTTGAAACCCTTTACCCCGCTTGGATTTGGTTAATACTTGGTTTATTGGATGCGCACCATTGGATAGTACGTCACCATACTTTAAAACCGGTTCCCACCATTTTTTTTCAGCTTGATTTTTTGATGAAAAACGGACTTTTTGCTTTTTCATGTTATGGATCAGTTGGGCTTAGATAAAAGCTGTTGAAACCCTTTACCCCGCTTGGATTTGGTTAATACTTGGTTTATTGGATGCGCACCATTGGATAGTACGTCACCATACTTTAAAACCGGTTCCCACCATTTTTTTCAGCATGACTTTTGATGAAAAACGGACTTTTTGCTTTTTCATGTTATGGATCAGTTGGGCTTAGATACAAGCTGTTGAAACCCTTTACCCCGCAAGGATTTGGTTAATACTTGGTTTATTGGATGCGCACCATTGGATAGTACGTCACCATACTTTAAAACCGGTTCCCACCATTTTTTTTCAGCTTGATTTTTTGATGAAAAACGGACTTTTTGCTTTTTCATGTTATGGATCAGTTGGGCTTAGATAAAAGCTGTTGAAACCCTTTACCCCGCTTGGATTTGGTTAATACTTGGTTTATTGGATGCGCACCATTGGATAGTACGTCACCATACTTTAAAACCGGTTCCCACCATTTTTTTCAGCATGACTTTTGATGAAAAAGGGACTTTTTGCTTTTTCATGTTATGGATCAGTTGGGCTTAGATACAAGCTGTTGAAACCCTTTACCCCGCTTGGATTTGGTTAATACTTGGTTTATTGGATGCGCACCATTGGATAGTACGTCACCATACTTTAAAACCGGTTCCCACCATTTTTTTTCAGCTTGATTTTTTGATGAAAAACGGACTTTTTGCTTTTTCATGTTATGGATCAGTTGGGCTTAGATAAAAGCTGTTGAAACCCTTTACCCCGCTTGGATTTGGTTAATACTTGGTTTATTGGATGCGCACCATTGGATAGTACGTCACCATACTTTAAAACCGGTTCCCACCATTTTTTTCAGCATGACTTTTGATGAAAAACGGACTTTTTGCTTTTTCATGTTATGGATCAGTTGGGCTTAGATACAAGCTGTTGAAACCCTTTACCCCGCTTGGATTTGGTTAATACTTGGTTTATTGGATGCGCACCATTGGATAGTACGTCACCATACTTTAAAACCGGTTCCCACCATTTTTTTTCAGCTTGATTTTTTGATGAAAAACGGACTTTTTGCTTTTTCATGTTATGGATCAGTTGGGCTTAGATAAAAGCTGTTGAAACCCTTTACCCCGCTTGGATTTGGTTAATACTTGGTTTATTGGATGCGCACCATTGGATAGTACGTCACCATACTTTAAAACCGGTTCCCACCATTTTTTTCAGCATGACTTTTGATGAAAAACGGACTTTTTGCTTTTTCATGTTATGGATCAGTTGGGCTTAGATACAAGCTGTTGAAACCCTTTACCCCGCTTGGATTTGGTTAATACTTAGTTTATTGGATGCGCACCATTGGATAGTACGTCACCATACTTTAAAACCGGTTCCCACCATTTTTTTTCAGCTTGATTTTTTGATGAAAAACGGACTTTTTGCTTTTTCATGTTATGGATCAGTTGGGCTTAGATAAAAGCTGTTGAAACCCTTTACCCCGCTTGGATTTGGTTAATACTTGGTTTATTGGATGCGCACCATTGGATAGTACGTCACCATACTTTAAAACCGGTTCCCACCATTTTTTTCAGCATGACTTTTGATGAAAAAGGGACTTTTTGCTTTTTCATGTTATGGATCAGTTGGGCTTAGATACAAGCTGTTGAAACCCTTTACCCCGCTTGGATTTGGTTAATACTTGGTTTATTGGATGCGCACCATTGGATAGTACGTCACCATACTTTAAAACCGGTTCCCACCATTTTTTTTCAGCTTGATTTTTTGATGAAAAACGGACTTTTTGCTTTTTCATGTTATGGATCAATTGGGCTTAGATAAAAGCTGTTGAAACCCTTTACCCCGCTTGGATTTGGTTAATACTTGGTTTATTGGATGCGCACCATTGGATAGTACGTCACCATACTTTAAAACCGGTTCCCACCATTTTTTTCAGCATGACTTTTGATGAAAAACGGACTTTTTGCTTTTTCATGTTATGGATCAGTTGGGCTTAGATACAAGCTGTTGAAACCCTTTACCCCGCTTGGATTTGGTTAATACTTGGTTTATTGGATGCGCACCATTGGATAGTACGTCACCATACTTTAAAACCGGTTCCCACCATTTTTTTTCAGCTTGATTTTTTGATGAAAAACGGACTTTTTGCTTTTTCATGTTATGGATCAGTTGGGCTTAGATAAAAGCTGTTGAAACCCTTTACCCCGCTTGGATTTGGTTAATACTTGGTTTATTGGATGCGCACCATTGGATAGTACGTCACCATACTTTAAAACCGGTTCCCACCAATTTTTTCAGCATGACTTTTGATGAAAAACGGACTTTTTGCTTTTTCATGTTATGGATCAGTTGGGCTTAGATACAAGCTGTTGAAACCCTTTACCCCGCTTGGATTTGGTTAATACTTGGTTTATTGGATGCGCACCATTGGATAGTACGTCACCATACTTTAAAACCGGTTCCCACCATTTTTTTTCAGCTTGATTTTTTGATGAAAAACGGACTTTTTGCTTTTTCATGTTATGGATCAGTTGGGCTTAGATAAAAGCTGTTGAAACCCTTTACCCCGCTTGGATTTGGTTAATACTTGGTTTATTGGATGCGCACCATTGGATAGTACGTCACCATACTTTAAAACCGGTTCCCACCATTTTTTTCAGCATGACTTTTGATGAAAAACGGGACTTTTTGCTTTTTCATGTTATGGATCAGTTGGGCTTAGATACAAGCTGTTGAAACCCTTTACCCCCGCTTGGATTTGGTTAATACTTGGTTTATTGGATGCGCACCATTGGATAGTACGTCACCATACTTTAAAACCGGTTCCCACCATTTTTTTCAGCATGACTTTTGATGAAAAAGGGACTTTTTGCTTTTTCATGTTATGGATCAGTTGGGCTTAGATACAAGCTGTTGAAACCCTTTACCCCGCTTGGATTTGGTTAATACTTGGTTTATTGGATGCGCACCATTGGATAGTACGTCACCATACTTTAAAACCGGTTCCCACCATTTTTTTTCAGCTTGATTTTTTGATGAAAAACGGACTTTTTGCTTTTTCATGTTATGGATCAGTTGGGCTTAGATAAAAGCTGTTGAAACCCTTTACCCCGCTTGGATTTGGTTAATACTTGGTTTATTGGATGCGCACCATTGGATAGTACGTCACCATACTTTAAAACCGGTTCCCACCATTTTTTTCAGCATGACTTTTGATGAAAAACGGACTTTTTGCTTTTTCAAGTTATGGATCAGTTGGGCTTAGATACAAGCTGTTGAAACCCTTTACCCCGCTTGGATTTGGTTAATACTTGGTTTATTGGATGCGCACCATTGGATAGTACGTCACCATACTTTAAAACCGGTTCCCACCATTTTTTTTCAGCTTGATTTTTTGATGAAAAACGGACTTTTTGCTTTTTCATGTTATGGATCAGTTGGGCTTAGATAAAAGCTGTTGAAACCCTTTACCCCGCTTGGATTTGGTTAATACTTGGTTTATTGGATGCGCACCATTGGATAGTACGTCACCATACTTTAAAACCGGTTCCCACCATTTTTTTCAGCATGACTTTTGATGAAAAACGGACTTTTTGCTTTTTCATGTTATGGATCAGTTGGGCTTAGATACAAGCTGTTGAAACCCTTTACCCCGCTTGGATTTGGTTAATACTTGGTTTATTGGATGCGCACCATTGGATAGTACGTCACCATACTTTAAAACCGGTTCCCACCATTTTTTTTCAGCTTGATTTTTTGATGAAAAACGGACTTTTTGCTTTTTCATGTTATGGATCAGTTGGGCTTAGATAAAAGCTGTTGAAACCCTTTACCCCGCTTGGATTTGGTTAATACTTGGTTTATTGGATGCGCACCATTGGATAGTACGTCACCATACTTTAAAACCGGTTCCCACCATTTTTTTCAGCATGACTTTTGATGAAAAACGGACTTTTTGCTTTTTCATGTTATGGATCAGTTGGGCTTAGATACAAGCTGTTGAAACCCTTTACCCCGCTTGGATTTGGTTAATACTTGGTTTATTGGATGCGCACCATTGGATAGTACGTCACCATACTTTAAAACCGGTTCCCACCATTTTTTTTCAGCTTGATTTTTTGATGAAAAACGGACTTTTTGCTTTTTCATGTTATGGATCAGTTGGGCTTAGATAAAAGCTGTTGAAACCCTTTACCCCGCTTGGATTTGGTTAATACTTGGTTTATTGGATGCGCACCATTGGATAGTACGTCACCATACTTTAAAACCGGTTCCCACCATTTTTTTCAGCATGACTTTTGATGAAAAACGGACTTTTTGCTTTTTCATGTTATGGATCAGTTGGGCTTAGATACAAGCTGTTGAAACCCTTTACCCCGCTTGGATTTGGTTAATACTTGGTTTATTGGATGCGCACCATTGGATAGTACGTCACCATACTTTAAAACCGGTTCCCACCATTTTTTTCAGCATGACTTTTGATGAAAAACGGACTTTTTGCTTTTTCATGTTATGGATCAGTTGGGCTTAGATACAAGCTGTTGAAACCCTTTACCCCGCTTGGATTTGGTTAATACTTGGTTTATTGGATGCGCACCATTGGATAGTACGTCACCATACTTTAAAACCGGTTCCCACCATTTTTTTTCAGCTTGATTTTTTGATGAAAAACGGACTTTTGCTTTTTCATGTTATGGATCAGTTGGGCTTAGATAAAAGCTGTTGAAACCCTTTACCCCGCTTGGATTTGGTTAATACTTGGTTTATTGGATGCGCACCATTGGATAGTACGTCACCATACTTTAAAACCGGTTCCCACCATTTTTTTCAGCATGACTTTTGATGAAAAACGGACTTTTTGCTTTTTCATGTTATGGATCAGTTGGGCTTAGATACAAGCTGTTGAAACCCTTTACCCCGCTTGGATTTGGTTAATACTTGGTTTATTGGATGCGCACCATTGGATAGTACGTCACCATACTTTAAAACCGGTTCCCACCATTTTTTTTCAGCTTGATTTTTTGATGAAAAACGGACTTTTTGCTTTTTCATGTTATGGATCAGTTGGGCTTAGATAAAAGGCTGTTGAAACCCTTTACCCCGCTTGGATTTGGTTAATACTTGGTTTATTGGATGCGCACCATTGGATAGTACGTCACCATACTTTAAAACCGGTTCCCACCATTTTTTTCAGCATGACTTTTGATGAAAAACGGACTTTTTGCTTTTTCATGTTATGGATCAGTTGGGCTTAGATACAAGCTGTTGAAACCCTTTACCCCGCTTGGATTTGGTTAATACTTGGTTTATTGGATGCGCACCATTGGATAGTACGTCACCATACTTTAAAACCGGTTCCCACCATTTTTTTTCAGCTTGATTTTTTGATGAAAAACGGACTTTTTGCTTTTTCATGTTATGGATCAGTTGGGCTTAGATACAAGCTGTTGAAACCCTTTACCCCGCTTGGATTTGGTTAATACTTGGTTTATTGGATGCGCACCATTGGATAGTACGTCACCATACTTTAAAACCGGTTCCCACCATTTTTTTTCAGCTTGATTTTTTGATGAAAAACGGACTTTTTGCTTTTTCATGTTATGGATCAGTTGGGCTTAGATAAAAGCTGTTGAAACCCTTTACCCCGCTTGGATTTGGTTAATACTTGGTTTATTGGATGCGCACCATTGGATAGTACGTCACCATACTTTAAAACCGGTTCCCACCATTTTTTTCAGCATGACTTTTGATGAAAAACGGACTTTTTGCTTTTTCATGTTATGGATCAGTTGGGCTTAGATACAAGCTGTTGAAACCCTTTACCCCGCTTGGATTTGGTTAATACTTGGTTTATTGGATGCGCACCATTGGATAGTACGTCACCATACTTTAAAACCGGTTCCCACCATTTTTTTTCAGCTTGATTTTTTGATGAAAAACGGACTTTTTGCTTTTTCATGTTATGGATCAGTTGGGCTTAGATAAAAGCTGTTGAAACCCTTTACCCCGCTTGGATTTGGTTAATACTTGGTTTATTGGATGCGCACCATTGGATAGTACGTCACCATACTTTAAAACCGGTTCCCACCATTTTTTTCAGCATGACTTTTGATGAAAAACGGACTTTTTGCTTTTTCATGTTATGGATCAGTTGGGCTTAGATACAAGCTGTTGAAACCCTTTACCCCCGCTTGGATTTGGTTAATACTTGGTTTATTGGATGCGCACCATTGGATAGTACGTCACCATACTTTAAAACCGGTTCCCACCATTTTTTTCAGCATGACTTTTTGATGAAAAACGGACTTTTTGCTTTTTCATGTTATGGATCAGTTGGGCTTAGATACAAGCTGTTGAAACCCTTTACCCCGCTTGGATTTGGTTAATACTTGGTTTATTGGATGCGCACCATTGGAATAGTACGTCACCATACTTTAAAACCGGTTCCCACCATTTTTTTTCAGCTTGATTTTTTGATGAAAAACGGACTTTTTGCTTTTTCATGTTATGGATCAGTTGGGCTTAGATAAAAGCTGTTGAAACCCTTTACCCCGCTTGGATTTGGTTAATACTTGGTTTATTGGATGCGCACCATTGGATAGTACGTCACCATACTTTAAAACCGGTTCCCACCATTTTTTTCAGCATGACTTTTGATGAAAAAGGGACTTTTTGCTTTTTCATGTTATGGATCAGTTGGGCTTAGATACAAGCTGTTGAAACCCTTTACCCCGCTTGGATTTGGTTAATACTTGGTTTATTGGATGCGCACCATTGGATAGTACGTCACCATACTTTAAAAACCGGTTCCCACCATTTTTTTTCAGCTTGATTTTTTGATGAAAAACGGACTTTTTGCTTTTTCATGTTATGGATCAGTTGGGCTTAGATAAAAGCTGTTGAAACCCTTTACCCCGCTTGGATTTGGTTAATACTTGGTTTATTGGATGCGCACCATTGGATAGTACGTCACCATACTTTAAAACCGGTTCCCCACCATTTTTTTCAGCATGACTTTTGATCAAAAACGGACTTTTTGCTTTTTCATGTTATGGATCAGTTGGGCTTAGATACAAGCTGTTGAAACCCTTTACCCCGCTTGGATTTGGTTAATACTTGGTTTTATTGGATGCGCAAAATTGGATAGTACGTCACCATACTTTAAAACCGGTTCCCACCATTTTTTTTCAGCTTGATTTTTTGATGAAAAACGGACTTTTTGCTTTTTCATGTTATGGATCAGTTGGGCTTAGATAAAAGCTGTTGAAACCCTTTACCCCGCTTGGATTTGGTTAATACTTGGTTTATTGGATGCGCACCATTGGATAGTACGTCACCATACTTTAAAACCGGTTCCCACCATTTTTTTCAGCATGACTTTTGATGAAAAACGGACTTTTTGCTTTTTCATGTTATGGATCAGTTGGGCTTAGATACAAGCTGTTGAAACCCTTTACCCCGCTTGGATTTGGTTAATACTTGGTTTATTGGATGCGCACCATTGGATAGTACGTCACCATACTTTAAAACCGGTTCCCACCATTTTTTTTCAGCTTGATTTTTTGATGAAAAACGGACTTTTTGCTTTTTCATGTTATGGATCAGTTGGGCTTAGATAAAAGCTGTTGAAACCCTTTACCCCGCTTGGATTTGGTTAATACTTGGTTTATTGGATGCGCACCATTGGATAGTACGTCACCATACTTTAAAACCGGTTCCCACCATTTTTTTCAGCATGACTTTTGATGAAAAACGGACTTTTTGCTTTTTCATGTTATGGATCAGTTGGGCTTAGATACAAGCTGTTGAAACCCTTTACCCCGCTTGGATTTGGTTAATACTTGGTTTATTGGATGCGCACCATTGGATAGTACGTCACCATACTTTAAAACCGGTTCCCACCATTTTTTTTCAGCTTGATTTTTTGATGAAAAACGGACTTTTTGCTTTTTCATGTTATGGATCAGTTGGGCTTAGATAAAAGCTGTTGAAACCCTTTACCCCGCTTGGATTTGGTTAATACTTGGTTTATTGGATGCGCACCATTGGATAGTACGTCACCATACTTTAAAACCGGTTCCCACCATTTTTTTCAGCATGACTTTTGATGAAAAACGGACTTTTTGCTTTTTCATGTTATGGATCAGTTGGGCTTAGATACAAGCTGTTGAAACCCTTTACCCCGCTTGGATTTGGTTAATACTTGGTTTATTGGATGCGCACCATTGGATAGTACGTCACCATACTTTAAAACCGGTTCCCACCATTTTTTTTCAGCTTGATTTTTTGATGAAAACGGACTTTTTGCTTTTTCATGTTATGGATCAGTTGGGCTTAGATAAAAGCTGTTGAAACCCTTTACCCCGCTTGGATTTGGTTAATACTTGGTTTATTGGATGCGCACCATTGGATAGTACGTCACCATACTTTAAAACCGGTTCCCACCATTTTTTTCAGCATGACTTTTGATGAAAAACGGACTTTTTGCTTTTTCATGTTATGGATCAGTTGGGCTTAGATACAAGCTGTTGAAACCCTTTACCCCGCTTGGATTTGGTTAATACTTGGTTTATTGGATGCGCACCATTGGATAGTACGTCACCATACTTTAAAACCGGTTCCCACCATTTTTTTTCAGCTTGATTTTTTGATGAAAAACGGACTTTTTGCTTTTTCATGTTATGGATCAGTTGGGCTTAGATAAAAGCTGTTGAAACCCTTTACCCCGCTTGGATTTGGTTAATACTTGGTTTATTGGATGCGCACCATTGGATAGTACGTCACCATACTTTAAAACCGGTTCCCACCATTTTTTTCAGCATGACTTTTGATGAAAAACGGACTTTTTGCTTTTTCATGTTATGGATCAGTTGGGCTTAGATACAAGCTGTTGAAACCCTTTACCCCGCTTGGATTTGGTTAATACTTGGTTTATTGGATGCGCACCATTGGATAGTACGTCACCATACTTTAAAACCGGTTCCCACCATTTTTTTTCAGCTTGATTTTTTGATGAAAAACGGACTTTTTGCTTTTTCATGTTATGGATCAGTTGGGCTTAGATAAAAGCTGTTGAAACCCTTTACCCCGCTTGGATTTGGTTAATACTTGGTTTATTGGATGCGCACCATTGGATAGTACGTCACCATACTTTAAAACCGGTTCCCACCATTTTTTTCAGCATGACTTTTGATGAAAAACGGACTTTTTGCTTTTTCATGTTATGGATCAGTTGGGCTTAGATACAAGCTGTTGAAACCCTTTACCCCGCTTGGATTTGGTTAATACTTGGTTTATTGGATGCGCACCATTGGATAGTACGTCACCATACTTTAAAACCGGTTCCCACCATTTTTTTTCAGCTTGATTTTTTGATGAAAAACGGACTTTTTGCTTTTTCATGTTATGGATCAGTTGGGCTTAGATAAAAGCTGTTGAAACCCTTTACCCCGCTTGGATTTGGTTAATACTTGGTTTATTGGATGCGCACCATTGGATAGTACGTCACCATACTTTAAAACCGGTTCCCACCATTTTTTTCAGCATGACTTTTGATGAAAAACGGACTTTTTGCTTTTTCATGTTATGGATCAGTTGGGCTTAGATACAAGCTGTTGAAACCCTTTACCCCGCTTGGATTTGGTTAATACTTGGTTTATTGGATGCGCACCATTGGATAGTACGTCACCATACTTTAAAACCGGTTCCCACCATTTTTTTTCAGCTTGATTTTTTGATGAAAAACGGACTTTTTGCTTTTTCATGTTATGGATCAGTTGGGCTTAGATAAAAGCTGTTGAAACCCTTTACCCGCTTGGATTTGGTTAATACTTGGTTTATTGGATGCGCACCATTGGATAGTACGTCACCATACTTTAAAACCGGTTCCCACCATTTTTTTCAGCATGACTTTTGATGAAAAACGGACTTTTTGCTTTTTCATGTTATGGATCAGTTGGGCTTAGATACAAGCTGTTGAAACCCTTTACCCCGCTTGGATTTGGTTAATACTTGGTTTATTGGATGCGCACCATTGGATAGTACGTCACCATACTTTAAACCGGTTCCCACCATTTTTTTTCAGCTTGATTTTTTGATGAAAAACGGACTTTTTGCTTTTTCATGTTATGGATCAGTTGGGCTTAGATAAAAGCTGTTGAAACCCTTTACCCCGCTTGGATTTGGTTAATACTTGGTTTATTGGATGCGCACCATTGGATAGTACGTCACCATACTTTAAAACCGGTTCCCACCATTTTTTTCAGCATGACTTTTGATGAAAAACGGACTTTTTGCTTTTTCATGTTATGGATCAGTTGGGCTTAGATACAAGCTGTTGAAACCCTTTACCCCGCTTGGATTTGGTTAATACTTGGTTTATTGGATGCGCACCATTGGATAGTACGTCACCATACTTTAAAACCGGTTCCCACCATTTTTTTTCAGCTTGATTTTTTGATGAAAAACGGACTTTTTGCTTTTTCATGTTATGGATCAGTTGGGCTTAGATAAAAGCTGTTGAAACCCTTTACCCCCGCTTGGATTTGGTTAATACTTGGTTTATTGGATGCGCACCATTGGATAGTACGTCACCATACTTTAAAACCGGTTCCCACCATTTTTTTCAGCATGACTTTTGATGAAAAACGGACTTTTTGCTTTTTCATGTTATGGATCAGTTGGGCTTAGATACAAGCTGTTGAAACCCTTTACCCCGCTTGGATTTGGTTAATACTTGGTTTATTGGATGCGCACCATTGGATAGTACGTCACCATACTTTAAAACCGGTTCCCAC
Organism: Unio pictorum; assembly: GCA_030141615.1. NCBI lineage: Eukaryota > Metazoa > Mollusca > Bivalvia > Unionida > Unionidae > Unio > Unio pictorum. The sequence goes on from JARLTB010000509.1 coordinate 21,845, forward strand.
CATTTTTTTTCAGCTTGATTTTTTGATGAAAAACGGACTTTTTGCTTTTTCATGTTATGGATCAGTTGGGCTTAGATAAAAGCTGTTGAAACCCTTTACCCCGCTTGGATTTGGTTAATACTTGGTTTATTGGATGCGCACCATTGGATAGTACGTCACCATACTTAAAACCGGTTCCCACCATTTTTTTCAGCATGACTTTTGATGAAAAACGGACTTTTAGCTTTTTCATGTTATGGATCAGTTGGGCTTAGATACAAGCTGTTGAAACCCTTTACCCCGCTTGGATTTGGTTAATACTTGGTTTATTGGATGCGCACCATTGGATAGTACGTCACCATACTTTAAAACCGGTTCCCACCATTTTTTTTCAGCTTGATTTTTTGACGAAAAACGGACTTTTTGCTTTTTCATGTTATGGATCAGTTGGGCTTAGATAAAAGCTGTTGAAACCCTTTACCCCGCTTGGATTTGGTTAATACTTGGTTTATTGGATGCGCACCATTGGATAGTACGTCACCATACTTAAAACCGGTTCCCACCATTTTTTCAGCATGACTTTTGATGAAAAACGGACTTTTAGCTTTTTCATGTTATGGATCAGTTGGGCTTAGATACAAGCTGTTGAAACCCTTTACCCGCTTGGATTTGGTTAATACTTGGTTTATTGGATGCGCACCATTGGATAGTACGTCACCATACTTTAAAACGGTTCCCACCATTTTTTTTTCAGCTTGATTTTTTGATGAAAAACGGACTTTTTGCTTTTTCATGTTATGGATCAGTTGGGCTTAGATAAAAGCTGTTGAAACCTTTACCCCGCTTGGATTTGGTTAATACTTGGTTTATTGATGCGCACCATTGGATAGTACGTCACCATACTTTAAAACCGGTTCCCACCATTTTTTTCAGCATGACTTTTGATGAAAAACGGACTTTTTGCTTTTTCATGTTATGGATCAGTTGGGCTTAGATACAAGCTGTTGAAACCCTTTACCCCGCTTGGATTTGGTTAATACTTGGTTTATTGGATGCGCACCATTGGATAGTACGTCACCATACTTTAAAACCGGTTCCCACCATTTTTTTTCAGCTTGATTTTTTGATGAAAAACGGACTTTTTGCTTTTTCATGTTATGGATCAGTTGGGCTTAGATAAAAGCTGTTGAAACCCTTTACCCCGCTTGGATTTGGTTAATACTTGGTTTATTGGATGCGCACCATTGGATAGTACGTCACCATACTTTAAAACCGGTTCCCACCATTTTTTTTCAGCTTGATTTTTTGATGAAAAACGGACTTTTTGCTTTTTCATGTTATGGATCAGTTGGGCTTAGATAAAAGCTGTTGAAACCCTTTACCCCGCTTGGATTTGGTTAATACTTGGTTTATTGGATGCGCACCATTGGATAGTACGTCACCATACTTTAAAACCGGTTCCCACCATTTTTTTCAGCATGACTTTTGATGAAAAAACGGACTTTTTGCTTTTTCATGTTATGGATCAGTTGGGCTTAGATACAAGCTGTTGAAACCCTTTACCCCGCTTGGATTTGGTTAATACTTGGTTTATTGGATGCGCACCATTGGATAGTACGTCACCATACTTTAAAACCGGTTCCCACCATTTTTTTTCAGCTTGATTTTTTGATGAAAAACGGACTTTTTGCTTTTTCATGTTATGGATCAGTTGGGCTTAGATAAAAGCTGTTGAAACCCTTTACCCCGCTTGGATTTGGTTAATACTTGGTTTATTGGATGCGCACCATTGGATAGTACGTCACCATACTTTAAAACCGGTTCCCACCATTTTTTTCAGCATGACTTTTGATGAAAACGGACTTTTTGCTTTTTCATGTTATGGATCAGTTGGGCTTAGATACAAGCTGTTGAAACCCTTTACCCCGCTTGGATTTGGTTAATACTTGGTTTATTGGATGCGCACCATTGGATAGTACGTCACCATACTTTAAAACCGGTTCCCACCATTTTTTTTCAGCTTGATTTTTTGATGAAAAACGGACTTTTTGCTTTTTCATGTTATGGATCAGTTGGGCTTAGATAAAAGCTGTTGAAACCCTTTACCCCGCTTGGATTTGGTTAATACTTGGTTTATTGGATGCGCACCATTGGATAGTACGTCACCATACTTTAAAACCGGTTCCCACCATTTTTTTCAGCATGACTTTTGATGAAAAACGGACTTTTTGCTTTTTCAT